>JARHVA010008893.1:35000-62500 GCA_037957365.1 Torreya grandis | reverse complement strand
GTGATAATTGCCTTGCATGACATTGTACTTGCGACATAAAGAGGTGGAAGAAAATTTGAATATGGTAGAGTATTTTTAGGGTATACAGTACCGATGAGGTGGATATTAGATCCACATATAAGTACCTTATTTTATTTTGAATTTGATTAATATAACATTTTATATGGTAAATATCACTAATTTATATTTGTTTTTATTGCTTATAGGAAATCATGAGTGGGCCACCATGGTTGATCACATTGTATGAGCCTTAAATATATGTGCACCTATGTATATAGATAGAGTGGGATTTATTTAGAGAGTATAAAATATTTTGGATGCCCATGCTCCCCTATTTATCTAGTTTTAAAGATTGTAGTATTTTATCATATGGTTACCACCAAATGATCTAACCTACATGTAGAGGTCAAGAGATGAATTTGATAGGCTATCATTATACCTCTCATTTAACCAATCAATGGATTGGTGTCATTTTATACTAGGGATAGTGTTCAAGGCTATATACAATGATACGATTAGATATTTGAGTTTATAGTTCATTCTTTGAGGGGTTTAGTCTATTTTGATGTCCAAATCCAAAGGAAAACAAATAAGACTCTAGTTATAAACCATAGAAAATTAAATATATAAGGTTTATTAACTAAATATATCCTATGGAATTATATATTAAGTGGAGTCTTTACTTCACACCATCAAAATATAACACTTAAACATCTGGCATAAAATATTCGGTGTCCTCATTTAAATTTTTTGGTTGGGTAGGACTACATGATATTTGAAAATATGAGAATGTTTCTTATTATCACTAAAATGTCTCTCAATGAGTTTTGAATATGGAGATGAGTTATCAAACTTTACTTCTTATGAAATTGAAAGACACACTCTTGCATAACTAAAAATCACTTTGCATTGAATTGAAATAACCTTTTCATAAAAATGAAATTCACACTTTACTTTGAAAAGTAAATCACACTTGTATTGAAAAAAAAAGCACATTTGTGTTGAAAAGGAAATCACACTTGTAATAAATTAAATATATTTGAATTAAATAAAAACACTTTAAACTATAAATTAAAAATAACAATTTGACCTAATTTTTGGAGAGAAGTGGGCCCTTACTCCTTACTCAGAACAAGAAAAAATTTACTTAGTAACAAAAAGGAATGTTGAAGTTTATTTCATTATCAAAGGAACACATAAAAATATGTTAAACTATACTGGAATGTTTCTTCTAATTTTTTATCACTATTGATTGACTAACTCATTGATTAACTAACTATCTGAAATGAGAAGGAGACATGCATTTAAAGCACATCTCAAAAAATATTTATAGAATAAAAAATTTGGAAATCTAAATATCCAAATATTCTTATTCAAATATTTAATATTTGGAATTAGATCTGACGCTTATAGAAAGGTGTTGGAACTGATTCAACTAGAAATAGATGGAAAATAAATAACATAGAACCTAAGAGATTGTATCCATTTTATAAAAATAGAAGTATACTTATATCTAGATCATTTTAGACTATTCCTATGAATATTAATTTCTAAGAGAAGATATCTAAATATGGAATGTCTACATATATACAATAGATATCTTTAGAGTTACTATCTCGATCTGTAAGATCTAGTAGACCATCTTCATAGCATGCCTAGGCATGTTTGGAGCACTCTATATAAGTATCTAGATTGCCTTCAAAGTGTATTTAGATCATATTTAGATTGCCTTTAGAGCATATTTACAATGTTTTTAGAGATGTAGATCTTCGGACCTTGATGTGTTCTTCACCGAGTCTTCAAAAATGTTGCCAAAATGGGTTGCCAAAACTATTTGATATATTCTCAAAATGATCCTACCATCCATGTTAGACATAATAACAAGATAAATAATCAATAATGTATCACATATAAATAAATAATGATTTCATTCATTTCCAACTTAGATAAGACCTTAATTATTAAACACAATGCAATATATAAGCAAAAGGCAACACTTATGGACAATATGTATTAGATATAATGAGCTATATGGAATTCTCATCATTTCTCCCCCACACATTACCTTATAAAAGTCCTCTTGTAAACCAGTGGAAGAGCTTATTCTTCAATCCCAAAGTCTAGACTCTAACTACTGATTGAGATTAGAGATCTAAAAGTGATGCCCTTAATCATGAATACCTCTGGTTAGAAATATATAATCTCTTACTAGTGTGTGAACCCATTCTTGATATTCTATCTCTATTTGATTATGCCAATTTTTATGGGGAGACAGAGTTAAAAGAATAATGTGATGCTTAAATCTCATTCCAATCCACACTTCAGATCTTCCTTCATCTTATAGCTTTGTGATTATTTGTGCAACTGCCCAAGCTCTCTTGAGGCTCCACTTGATGGTGGTGGGACTCATAACTTCCCTATGTTTTAAATAAATAGGAAAATTATTCCACATGGATATGCTTGCATTTATAGACTTGGTGTAATGTTGGCTCATAAAATCTCTAAAATCCACTACATTTGTTCTCAATAATTCATGGTATTTGTTTCTCAAGTACATATAGTGTATGGACTGAAAACCATCAAGGAGTTTACGGGTCTCTAGAAACTGAGGTCATTTTACAATTCAATAAATTTATTATGTGCTTTATTGCATGTTGTTTGATTTCTCATGGTATAAAATAAAGCACATAATTATGTTTTCCCTACAAATAAGTTCACTAGAAATCCATATTGATAACCCAACAACACATTTAAAAAATAGAATTCATAGATTTCATCCTATCTTTTTCTGGTAATTTTTAGAGACATCCATAAACATATGTTCATCCTCAATAACATGAGGGATTCCAAGATAAATCAAATTTATGTGTCATTTGAAAAAAAAATCATGAATACAAAGAACATATAAAGATGAAGGTTTCATGCATGATAACATTTTTTTAGAAATTTCCCAAATATTTTGAATGAAAGTATGAGCTTTCTACAGCTATTGTTGAGATTATGCTTTAATCCTAGCATTTTATTCTTTTAATTTCCTAATTTTATGCTGACCTTTATTCTAAACTGAAATCATTTCATTAAGTGGGAGAGGGAAGGAAGGAATAGGCCTTCTAGGTCCTTCAGTTTGTACTGCTATTTCACTCATTTCCATCTACATAGCTTGTAATGAAGCATATAACTCAATAGTCTAAGTGGTTGGCCCTTTTATACGAGTAGTTTATTAAGTAAGCAATGCATTTTTACCATAAATAAAATATTATATAATATAATTATGATTATCTTTACCAATAATAGAATATTATAAATTAATAATTTGGGTATCCTTATTAACGAGGGAATTCTATAAAGTATTTAATTCATGAGACTGTGAAAACATTTGATTATGTACTTTGGTCTTCTCATCATTAACTACTATAAGAATTACATTTTATGCCCCAAATTTAGTAATAGATTCTTCATTTCTTCTTTACAAATTGGAAATAGTTTGATTCTTACCTTGCAGTGTCAATCGAAGAAAATCTAATTCTACCCATTATTACTGAATGTTTTCCTTGTGTTGGGATAGATTTATGACATGTTGCAATTCATCATCATCATGACTAGGATAAGGGTAATATGGAACTGTTTATATAAGTGGAGATTTACCTTTATCTACTATAAAGGGTAAATGTATTTTTGCTTCTTTATATGTAATTTATTTTGCAAGGGTTTCTTCTTTAACTATAATGTTTTGTGCATGGGTTTCTTTTTCAACTATTTTTTCAACATCTATAACCTGTATGGGAGAGATTTATATTCATAAAATTTTAACTTCCTCTACATCTCCTTGTTTTTCATCTTGTAGAATTAGTTGATGACTTCATCAAACTTTGACTAGAGGAGTAGGGTTTTTTGATGAAACCCCCATTCATCTTTTTGATCTTTAACACAACATATTTAGAGTTGAGTTCAATGAATATGGGCCTTCATCTATTTCTATTGTTTTGGGAGGAAGATAAATATGATGTGGTGTTTTATTACTAGAAAGTTAGGAGGATTTTTGGAGAAATGAGGACCAAGGTTTGTCACGTTTAGATTTTTGTAAAAAATGATGCTGATAAATGAAGTTAGCCAACCCATGATATCTAACTAACCTAGTTTCTATTTTTTACTTATGAGCAACATTAATTATATCATGGTGAAGAAATCATGGATGTTTTATGTGGTATTCTGATCTAGTGGCTCCTTTCCTTAAATAAATAAGAAGTTGCGTGGCATTTCCACAGATTATAGTGAATTGACCATAATAGATAAGATACTTCATGAACCAAAATATAACCTTCTTCCATTATTGTTACACTTTAACTTACATGATTCATCTAGCCACACCTTATGGGGATTTGGCCAATCTAGGATGGAACTCATTTCTATCAATGAACATTTGAATTAAGTCGACAAAACTCAATTTATCATTGAAAACTACACCATCCTTAGGTATTTTAGAGAGTGAACTAATCATAGAGGAATTCATTAGAATATGCTCACCTCTAAAATTAGAATTGTCCTTATCAAAATTCTCAAATAATCAATGCACAATATTTTCCTGAAAACCCTATAATGTTTTTAGAAAATTCAGCCATCATGTCATCTCAAAAATATCCCTATCTAATTCATCTTGTAGCAACATGGTGACTGACTTTGGTTCGTTGTTATTTTTATTGACTCACATCTTTAGATTTATCATTTTTCTCTAAAAGTCCTACGTACGCTATGAAAAATAGAGATTGGAATTGCATGGGGTAGAGAGAAAGGCAAGAAATTGGGGATGTGATGCAATAATGGATAGCAATAACAATGAATAATAAATAAAGGCATATCAAGAAATTATGTAAATAATTATGGTGAATCACTTTTGAGAATGTAGAGTTTTAATGAAAAACCCCTTTTTAAGTCATAATTAATAACGTGGTTAAGGCATCATAATTAGCAACACTTGAAACAATATCCTTAATGATTTTTACATCACATCATATCTTTTGGAAAAGGTCATTTAAAAAAAAAAGTTCACATTAAATATTGAACTTCAAAGATGGTATCAGTATTAGTCACATCCACATGGCATTACAAGAATTTGTCCTTTTGAAAAAGTGTTGTTTACCTAATGATCATACATGCATAACATGTAACAATAAAGGTATAACCTTTTGGGAAAGAAGTACCTATATTTTATGGATTGATGCCTATCTCCTAAATTTTCCATGTGCCTGTTAAGGATAAACAAGTTTGAGAAGATAGGTTAATTGATAAGAAAATAATTCATATTTACTATAGAAGTTTCTTCTAAAAAATGTCATTCTTGGTTTTCACCTTTCAGTAGCTTTTTATTTTATTTTTTATTTTTTTCTATTTTTATACTTTATTTCCAATTTTTATATTTTATATTATTTTTTGAATTTTTAAGGGAGGAAAACCACCATTTACTAGTCAAATTTCATGCAAACTCTATGACTCTGAGCTAGAGAATGTTGTGTATATTTATTGTGAGGGAACTATATGAAATGCATCATTAGTGGAAGTAGTGTTTCTCTTTCCCAAACTGGAGGAATGGACAATGCATCAACCCCTTTGGTCATTTTAGAAAGGTCTCTTAGAACTAAATAGAACCCAATACTAGTAGAGATGTAGTAATAGTGATTGATTCACAATGTGATTATGAAATGGTTCCATGTAGGTTATGTCACCTAAAAAAATTAGAATAATTATAAGGGCCACAAATATATATTTCCTCCTCTATAGATATCCTTTCGAAGACTCATAAAATCCCATAATGCAAGAACGGAAAAAATTAGTAGGTTGAAAGAAAGATTAGGTGGCTTGGTGATTAGATTAAGTTTTCTTTTCATTGATTCAGTATATAATCATGATCGTACACCTAAATACACTAATCATGGGTAATATAGGTAAAAGTATTAATGTGGATGCTTGGCAATGATTTTTTTGTATTGGCCACATGCTGGGAAGATTAGTGTAGAGTTTCAATTAATTAAATAATGGAATAAAATTCTACTACATCTATAGTTAAATAATAAATTTTCAATCCTCTCATTGGGTTTGGAATTCTTATCCCCTCACAAAATTTTACAACTCTTAAGATATATAAATCCATGTCAGATGTTTATCAATTTACAAAAAATACTATATATATAATGCATATATAATAGACATTATTAATTTAGTTGTTCATGGTTTGAATTATTTAATGGGAAACTACATTTCCATGTTGTCTTCCAAAACCCAACTCATCCAAACGATCAAAGTATTTAAAATGTATAATATAATAC
Source organism: Torreya grandis (assembly GCA_037957365.1). Taxonomy (NCBI): domain Eukaryota; kingdom Viridiplantae; phylum Streptophyta; class Pinopsida; order Cupressales; family Taxaceae; genus Torreya; species Torreya grandis. The sequence continues at coordinate 56,180 of JARHVA010008893.1, read as the reverse complement.
TTATATATTCATGTATAATAGTAAAATCTATATTATATTATATAATTTAATATAATATGATATTATAATATCATATGATATTAAATTATATATATTGATAATATAATATATGATTTAAATATATTATGTAATTAATATATTTTTTGCAAAATTAATATATATTATATAATATATAATTTAATATTATGTCAAATTACACACACTATATATTTTAGTATTATATTCAATTATATTATAATATTATATTATATAATGCATATATATATATATATATATATATATATATATATATATATATATATATATATATATGATATGTAGTTTACTATAGCAAAATACTCTCACATAAATTCCACCTCCTCCATCTCCAAGCTCCATAACACAACCACCAAGAAGTTCCTCGCAGTGCATTGAATCCCTTTGTGAACCTCTAGTCATTCCATCATAGATCATGTATAGTCATTTTTTATCCTCCTTAGACCTTTACCACCTATGTCAATAGCTCATCCTCTTTCAACTCTTTTGCACTTGCCCTAGAATCACTATGTTTCTTGTAGGCTCTCTCGATAACGGTGACTCCATTTTTTGATCAACTAAAATACATGTAATGTTTATAGTGTATTAATTAGATCATCCCACAAATTAAAATAAAACACTTAGCAAATAAAATAAAAAATTAGAATAATTAACTTTATAGAGATCAGCAAAGTTTAACTAACCTCCATATTTTTTTGCACCATTGGGGCAACTGCTAGTTTTTTAATAATGATTACGTAATCCAGAATGGTTTACTATTGGAAATTTTTCAAATGATCTTATAGTTTAAGAAAATATTAAATACTTAAGTATATTATTTCAATATTTTGGAGGAAGCAATATTTTGGGATGAATATCTTTAATTGTTTATTCTTCAGCTCATCAATTAGTACTCGAAATCCTTGGATTCTTAAGGGGATAACCAATTTCTTGGTTATTAAAATAAATGAATCATTTAGTAAAGTAGAATATTACATAATTTTTATTAAAATATTCATAATATTAAAATATATAATTATATATATTATAAAATATAATATATTATTAATGAATATAAATATATATAAAAATTTAAGAAAATGAATTTAAGTTGGTATTCGTACTTCATGAGAAAATCATCACCACCAATTTCAAATCACATTTTGTGCACGAGTCATAAAGAATAAATAATTTTATATTTTCGTTGAAGATGATGATATAAAATAAGGTTGTACATTCATTTTTATGGTGTGATAATGTGAAATGCAAGTAATTGTGTTAGGTTGTGATGGTGAGGGGAAATCATATCCTACACTAAACCACGATTTAGGGGCTGCTAGTTGTTAGATTTACATGTCTTACAAACATTACAAAGGGGTATCTATCTTGCACGGTGGTAGGATATTTGATTAAATGTTTTCTATTATCAAGGGTTGATGAGGATGACATGAGGTTAATTTGATTGCAAAAAGGCTCCACTTTAGATGTGTAACTCAAATCAAATATATGATGCCAATGATGTGGAAAAAAGACATTGAGGTTCCAAAGTCTATATTGTATCTTATGTTCATATATGCTTCCAATATATTAACACCTAGAGAAATTACATCAAGATTAAGAACATACATAAACATCATACTTGAATCCATGGAATAAAGGGTAAGGCCATACATAGATTGTAAGTGGTGAAATACTTTAAAGTGAGCTAGGCAATGATGATGTAGGGCAATGATAGAGTAAATTATCATAGAAGGACTCTACATTTGATGTGCAGATTGAATAAAAAATGCAATGTCATTGATGTGGGGGAATACATTGAGGTTATGGAGTTTATCTTGTTGATTTCATTTTATTGAAATTGAGTACTAAAGAATTTTAAAATTTCATTACATATCAGTTAATAAGTGGGCATTATTGGTGATACAATATGAATGTCTTGGTAGAGAATTGATTGATTAAGATAAAATATGGTTGATTAGATGTGTTGATAGGGTTGGCAGGTTTAATTCTCTAGCATTAGGAGGTTTTTATGAGTGTTACAAACTTTGGATGTATATTATTGTGTTACTTTTGGATACCATCAATAATTTTAAATTCCTTATCCTTGATCCCATACATCTCCAGACATAAATATTTATTTCTTTATTTGGACATCTATGTAAATAATAACTGAGAGTGGCATAAATAAAAGGATAATGGCTGAGGAGGTTTACAATTTAGAGATAAATGTACTTGAATTTTCTACTCTAACTTCTGGAGAATAAAATTGAATGGTGTAATTGATGAAAGGATAACTATTAAAAGGGCTTGCAATGTGGAGACATGGATACTCAATATTTTCAACTCGAACTACCAAAAATAGTGAACCATAAAAATGATATTTATATAATAAAAATGTTTAAAATGATTAAAATTGGGAAAATTATGGATAATTGAAGGAATTATTACATTTATGAAATTTATACAAAGTCATATTTATTAAGGTAAAAATAAACATTAAAATCATTTGATGTGCTATAACTAACATGAGTAGATTATTAATGTTCTTACTCAAAATTATTATCTTTGTCTAGATTTGTGTTTGATAAATTGCTTAGGTTGAAATATAAATTTATCTCAAGAATAAGAAATCAGATATAAAGACACATCCTTTCCATCATTCCTTACATCACTAGGGTAACAACTATTCATATTTATTTAAGAAATGATCTTTTAAATTTTTGGGTGGATTCTTCAATTGAAGTGATGTTTTGGTCATTATACTTATGAAGAGGAGATAATCCTACAACTCATAATCATAATAATGAATTATTCAAGAATAGATCCACTACAACTCGTGATCATAATAAAGAATCTTAAAATAAGAGCAAAACTAGTTGTGGACTCTAGAATTCATGTTTACACTCCTACATAGATGTTATTTAGGAAAAAAAACTATTTATATTAATATGGAGTTTATGTTTTTTGTAACATATTTTTAATTTATAAATTTCAAAAGAAATAGAAGTCATATTTTAAATTAATTTAAAATAATATATTTTAAATTTATTAAAAAAAATAATTTGATAGTTATCATGGGTTATAAATGTGGTGTATATTAGTGATCTGGTAATATAACTCTTATACGTTATGATGTTATTAACTACTTTACAAAATTATTTAATAAAAATTGAATAACTATTAGATATTTTAGAAACATTTACTTTTTTTATTATAAAAATATAAAATATTATGTAATCATATACCCTATCTAGTACTGGATACAAATTACTTATTGACTCATTTTTCCTATTAACAAAATACAAACACATTTTATTGCATGATGTATAAGTTGTAAATGTAATGTGAACATATTTTATTCCATGATGGATAAGTTGTCAATTTTAAAAGATGCCATAAAAAAAATATTTTCAATAATTTAAACTAAAAAATAATTTATTAAAGTATTTGTTTTTAATAAGACACTAATACGTTGATATTGTTTAAAAGTAAGTTGATTTCAATTAATTCAATATAGACAACCACAAATATAATTATCCTTTAAATGGGAAGTTAGATCTATCAAATTTTTAAAATTGGAGTAATAAACATAAAATTATGGTTTATAAATATATTTGAATACCAAGAAATTATGTGATAGTTGTCAAATTTTGATACTGGAAATTAGGGTTTCATGACAAGATAGTAAGAACCCTACAAATTTATGATGAACAAAGAGCTTGTTCAAATTGTATATTTGACATTTTACAGGTACCCATATGACTTAATTTTTATTGGAAATGACAAATGGGAAAAAAAATATGGTTTTGTTTATCATATTTGGGGCTCCAAAAATTGTCCATAGTTTTCTAAAACATTACTTCAATTATTGGCATAATACATTTCTTATCCTTATGCTAATTGGTTAATTATATTATAAAAGAGTAAAAAAGGTTATTTATTTTGAGCCCTATTTTATTCTTGTCTTGATTCTTATAACAAATTTAAACTATATATATTATCAAAAAAACACTCCAATAGTTAGAATACTCTTATAACAAAGTTAAACTATATATATTATTGAAAAAATACTCTAATAATTAGAATGATTTATTAGTTAGGGAAATCAATGAAATTCATTGTATTATTACATTAATTTGAAAACTATAATAAATGCTTAGTAGTAGTAAACTACTAATTCTAAAATTGCATAAGTATTGTGTAAGTGACTAGTTTATGATAAAAACCATTTTGTACAAAATTTGGGTTTCATTTGAAAATTATAATAATGTAGAAGATGAAAATCCTCATTCAATGATAGAATTGAATGGCAATGAAGGTGAAGTGATGTAACCTCATCAAAAATATATATAAATACTTTATATTATAAAGGTTAAGTAATTTCTATTTGTATTTGAGAAATATATTGAAATAGAGATCATTTTATGGTTGCCTTGAATGTTTCTTGTGTTATTTTGTGTGCACAATTTTTCCTTATTCTACTCAAATCTATGTGCCTATCTTCACAAATATGTATAATATAAAAATGTAAATTGATTGTAATAAGATGTACCACTCAATTAAGAATGAATTTAAATTATCTTAATGACATAAATATTAATAAAAATACTTGAATTATTTTTAACATGTTACCACATACAAATAAAAAAAAAATTAGCATGTTTTCAAGAGGAAATATAGAACTCCCTCCTAATAATGGTGTAGTGAGAATGGACTCAAAATGTTGAGATGGAAACCTATTCAATGATATATTGGACAGTAGTTGGATGAAAGGATTCAAAACAATTTATAGGAAGAAGCTAGAAAAATATGAAGCTCTGTTAAAAAAAAATAATAGAACAAATCCATGAAAAAAATTATGGTTTTATTTTTCAAATTATCTAAGTTTATAGCTTCCTAATTTTCAAAGATTAAGAACTAATATTTTGGGCCTAGATAAATAGAGTATTTTGTTTGTATTGAATAACTCTTGCAATCCTATATAACTCAGATATTGATTGGACTTGTGTAATTGATAAATGCCTGAAGAAAATAATTGATTAATATCTCACTCATTTCTTTTTAAGGATATATTATATTTGAATCTTAATACAACTTGTTTTTTTTAGAGAAATTTGGGATAAATTATTGTAGTGAATTCATATTTTGTTGAAAACATCAATTGTAAAGCCCATGCCACCAATCCCATCTGAGATGGATTAGTTATAGGATATGGGGACTCAAAGTGATAGGATTTGAATGATGAGGAATTGATATAAGGAACCTCAACATAAAATATGATTATTTTTTACATAAAATATGATTATTTTTTACACAAATAAATAGAATGAGAAGGTAATTATATAATTCCAAAAAGAACTACAATAGTAGAAGAGATGGAATAAATAGAGTAATCCTCAAGGAAATTATAGTATGATTAGAAAAGAGACTACAAATAAAATAGGAGGAACTATAGCTCTAAGATAATATAGGGGCTACTTATATGGGGAGTGTAAATCCCCCAAAGGAATCAAGAGAAACAAATAGATTGAAGGGATCATCTGAGATTTTGAGACCAAACCTAAGAAATAAAAAGGAAGATATTATGTAGATGTTATAGAGATACAAATATATAAATTATATGGTAGTTCAATTAAGTAATCATCAGGGAAGATATTGTTTGGGCATTATGAAACTGGTCTTTTGAATAATTCATGTTGAATTATACAGTTGTTTGAAGTTCAATATTTATCAAGATAGATAATCTAGGTAAGTATCATTCACTCTAATGGAATCCCTAATTTATCAATTGGAAATATTATCTTATAATAAATTAAATATGATAGGACGTTCAATGATTTCACAAATAAATATGGAAAGATTATCACATAAACTATGAAGTTGCTTTCAAATAAAGGTACCAATATTCAAAATACACTTGCATGAAATTTAAATTCCATTATTAAATTAATTCCATAATATTTGTTTTTATTAGTTACAATCACAGGAAATGTTGCTCTTAATGAAAGATGTATTTTCACTCTAAGACTATATGATGGGTCCTCTAACTCATAGTAGTATATGTTGACTTGTAATATGAAATGGCTAGTTAAATGGGTGACTATTGATGATGCTAAAACGTTTGAGATAATAAGATATTTGGTATGCAAATTTCTATATTTTATGTTAAAAAATAATCTAGTAATATTTAATTTGAAATAAGTGAAATGCAAACTGATTGAGTTCAAAATATATAAGTGTTCAATTTGAAGATTATACTATACTTTAAGGAGATCTAATAGAAATAAGGAGAATCAGCTTGGGACTACAATTGTAGTTTATGTGATGATTAGAGTAAACTTTCAATTCTTATACCCATTTGAGTTTTCTTGGTTTATGAAAGACATACAACCTAACATCATGTTTTCCATTGTGCAAGATTATTTTTTTTAGTAAATATAATATAAGAACTACTATAATTTGGGTAAAATAGATAGAATATTGTGGAGAATGCCTTCCTACCACTTAAAAAATAGATGCAAATATTTATGCCTTTTTGGATAAGATGGAGGAACTATATGAAATAAATAGGCCTAGGTTGGTTTTATCATGTACAGACTATTGCAAAAAAAGACATCATAAATGTGAATGCTCAAAGATCAAAACAACCTTTTGTGATTTTTGTCACATAGTTGGACATTCCAGTAATAAATATCATCTATTTCAGAAATACATACAACAAACTCATCATATGTTATGTAAATTTTGATTAAAAAAATTAAAAAATGATGATATAAACTTATAAGATCTACAAGAGTTGAAGGAAGATATTTTAAAAAACTCATAGTAACTATGAAAATATCAATAACTTTAAAACCAAGTGTCTCAAGTCTAGAGGTTGAAATACAAATCGAAGTTGGTTTGGTTATACCAATATCATAATTTAATCCTATATGGATATTCTAATATGCATAAGTGAAAGCCACAATCACCTTAGTACTATCTAGGGTAGACACTTCCATCTCCTTAATACCACCTAACTTTAAAATTCTAGATCATCACAACACCAATTAGGATGAACACCTCCTTCACCATAAATACATTATATGGGATATTATGGTTAAAACAAAACATGGGAATCACCAAAAGGGTATGGAGGTTACTATGGTGGATACTAGAATCGTAGAGAATGGGATAGACATGGATAAAAACCAATTATTTATTATAGTTATGTGGTGTGGTCTATCATATCACATGAAATTATCTCTCAAATCCATAGAAGAAAACATATTGTGGATATTTTATATTTTATGGAAAAAATATACAAAATATTTCACTATATTAGAGAAATAAAGGAAATAAAATGTAGTGTGAAATGTTAGTTTAGTGAAATATTAACCTAAATATCCAAAAAATATAATTTTAAACAAATATAGAGCAATCCCATTTAATTAAAAAAAATTATAACTTTATAATGTTTTTAAATTAAAAAATAAATTTATACATATACACACCAACCATAAGCCTAAGCTTTATTACATTATTCCTCTTACTCTCATAGGTATTACATTTTCATTTCCTTAGTTTCTCTAACTGCATTTTTAGCCTCCACTTTCATTTTCTGTAACTCCTATGCCTTTCATTATTCTTTCTCTCCTTTATTTTTCTCTTCCTTTTTTTTTTCATGTTACTCCTTGGACTTGTCTGTTTCATCTTTGGCCTCCTCATTTTCTTGTGTTTATTTTTCTTCTATGTAATTTTATGGCTTAGTTTGGTTTGGGTGCTCTTGGGCTAGGGGTTGCTCTACTAATGGTGGTTATGTTTTGGCACACCATGCGAACTATTCAAAATGAATTGGAGAGTATGGGGAAGGTGATGGAGAAAAGGAAAAATATGACCTATGAGATGTTATATTGAAACTAGTGCTTTTTGGTGTGCCTAAGCAATGATAAACATTTAGTCAACCACTTCATTGTGCAAATCTCAATTGTTGTTTCATTTCTCTTTCCTCTTCAAATTATTATGTTGGAACAATTTTTCACATTTATTATATGATATTTATAGATATATTTACAATCCCCAATGTGTAAGTTTAACTTGTAAACATCTTTAAAGGACTCTCTTATTGTGTGTTGGGTCCTTGCACTGTTGGAGTAGAGCATGGTGCCCCTTCCTAAAATAAACTTATGCACTGTGCTAGAATTATTATTCTTTGAAGACTATATCTACAATTATATATTTTTAAGGTCTGGGTATCTACACTAAAATTACAATTGGAACATTATTTCAAAGTTGGGAGGTGCAAGTTTCCTTCAAACAAAAATTATTTCTCTTCTTATTCACTATGGATATCATTTAGTATATCATATATCATTTACTTTTATACCTCTCTCGATATAACCCCAAAGGTTTTATGTCATAATTAGATGCAATAATCATCATCCTCTTGTCAATATCTGATGGAGAAGTAATGTGGGTCCTCCTTAGAGCTGATGAAGGTCTAGGGCCTATATATTTTCACTTTATTAAAACTGCTAGTGAATAAGTTGTAAACGGATGTCTTTTCTACTATGTTTTTATACACACATCAATTTTTATTGGTAGTTGTGGCTACTTTAATCCTATAGGCATGGATCATGATGGTTTTACTAACCATGCAACTAAGGAATTTTAGGTTTTTACTTCCACCTTTGGATTGGTGAGATCAATGAAGAAGGTAAAAGGCATGATTTGCATTTTATTTCTAATTCTTGCTTCTACATTTGGACCCCATTAGGTATTTTGGTAACCATAACAATTGGTCCCAAATATTTAAGCATGTTTTGTATCACCTAAGGGTACGATGTAAATAATCGATGAGTTTGAATATAATATTTATTGAACCTTCCTTACTACACAAAGTTTTGTCAATTTCATGTCTAAACTAATTTTGATAAATCATTTATTGGCTAGTAATACCTATCTGGTGTGATTTGGACTTCTAGGGATTTCCATTGCATGAAGTAAAGAAGCAATATAAATAAATGGTAATAGAAATATTGTGATATTATTAAAATTATCTTCTTTATAATTATGATGAGCTATGATACAAAGAAATTGGGCCAATTAAAGTACTCTCCAAGCCTAACCATGTAAGGCGTGATGTTAGTTATCCCATTTTTTACATAACTGTTATTCTTTATAGTCTAATAGTACTTATTCATTATGCATTCTATCAAATCTCGCACAAGTACATCAATAACTTGATCAATTAAAATTCCACATAGTGTGTATTTATACACATTTTTTATTTCATAATAGATTATAGGGTTTTTAGATGCCAATGACTTCTCATGCATTATTTTGCTTAGCTAAGAAGTAGTTACTTATGGCTATAAAAACCACTCATTGTTTGATGTGTTAATTAACTTGAATGGTTATATATCATTACGTTTGGATTGGTTGAGATGATTAAAATATCTATCTCTTCAAAAAATTAGATATTGGCACTAGAATTTGATGCATTACCATTGTTGTGATATGTATGTGTAAAACTATCTTCTCATTTGGATGGCTAAAGCTTATATCCTCAAAAAACTCCATTCAATCTAAATTGGAATTATGTTGATATTATTTTTTATCATTATCCTCTTTGATTTGAATTCAAATGGTTGACATGATGTGAAATTTTCCTTTTTATCAAATGAGTTCATTGTTTCATTTAACATCATTTGATGATGTGACATGCCATCTTTTCTTTCCTTAAAATTTTATTTTATTATGTATTGAAAATGTCATAATATTTGATGTGATTTTTCATTAACTACATTGATAGTTATAATTTTTTGTATGACTCCAGCATAGGTTTTCTTCACCACCTCATTCGGTACCTTATTATTTTGACAAATTCTTTGACCAACTTGTGCTCCTTTGATCAATTTTACTTTCATTGGTAGAGTTTACAAATATTTAGAAGAGAAGAACAAATAATATCTACCGAAGTAGGAAGATCTACAACACAAAGTTGTATAGAAGTAGGCAATGAAATATGTTGTATAAAATGATACTATAGAATAGACTAAGAAAACTAAAAGTAAACATGAATAATATAGGGTAAAATGGTCACATATTATATGCTAAGAAAACATCACATGTGGTGCATCAATCTCCTCATCCACAACCATTGCCTTTAGCAATAGAATCAACATTAGCATTATCTTTAAAAAAAGACCTTAGTCTCTCTATAGTCATCATGTTTAGATCAAGATTCAACCTCTAGTCCATACCTCCACTATCATAGTAAGATATTGCTAAAATTAAAAAAAGGTAAATTTTCTAAAAGAATGTAAATATTGGGTAGTTAACAAGATTTGTGAGTGGGGTCAGGAAGGTTGAAAAGTTGTAAATAAAAGTATCATGGTTATGCTAATCTATTGAGCACCTGCAAGTGTTAGTATATTGGTGCATTTTTTATTTAAAACCCTTAAAGGGTGGGTAAGTAGTGTGAAAGAGGTGAAAACTCATAAATAAAAATTTGAATAATAAACACTACCAATGATTATTCACCAAATGTGTAGGTCAATACAGGTAACTCCACTAATTCTAGCTTTTGTCATACTCTTTATGAGTTTCTCTCAAGATGAAACAAGTGTTTAATTTTTGGAAAGTGTTGGTAGTAAACTATGAAGTCTAAAATGGTATAACTATTGTATAATTTACAAGTGTGTGATAAAAAATTGTAATAAATTTGGGTTTCATTTGAATATTAAAATAATATAGAAAATGAAAAGCCTCCTTTGATGTTAGAGTTGAATGGCCATAAAGGTGAAGAGATAAATCCTTGTCATAGCTCTATAAAAACTTTGTATTTTAAAGGAAAAATAGTTACAATTTGTGTTTGATAAATATAGTGATATAGATATCATTTTAAGGTTCCCATGAAAGTTTCTTGTGATATTTTGTGTGCATAAGTTTTGGACCATGTTTCATTTAAATCTACGTGTCTATCGTCATGAAGATGTTTGATATGAACAAGTAAATTGATTCTAATTGAATGTACCCTTTATGAGAATGAATTTAATTTATCTTAATACCATAACTACTAATTAAAAAAAACTTAAATTATTCAAAACCTATAACCACATTCGTAAAATACAAACACTAGCATGTTTTGATGAGGAATTCTAGGAATCAAGTTGCTAACAAAGTTCTAATGATTTCATGATTTATCTAAATGCACTAAGACATTTATATGCATATTGATGAGTTGAATTCACTTTAATTTCTATTAACATGAAAACCAAGATCAAACAATGAAAAAGAGATGAAGAAAAAGGAGGCCAGAATAATGGGTGTGTCCCAATTGACTAGGACCACACAAAACATTAGAAATTTCCTTTATACTTTCTTGGCATCTGAAAAACATAGTGTACAATTTTGGCATGGAAGTTATAGGACAATAAAATTGGGGGGGCAAATAAAGGGAGAATAAAGAAGAAAAAGGGATGTGAAAATAAACCACAAAAATATCCTAATAACAATTAATTTGAAACAATTTAATCGATATATATTCAAACCGAACTAACTTAGAATTATATATTTTAATGACTAATCATATTTTATAAATCATTTTCAATAAATATTAAAAGTTTGATAATTTTATTTTGAATATAATATACATTTTCTCAAATTTAAATGTACTTCTAACTAAAACAATTAAAAAACATATTATTGCATTGGCTTTTTAATTTTAAGAAACATTAAGTCATCATCAATACAAAATAATTAAAATAAAATAAAATAAAATAAAATAAATTTACAATTTTATTTACAAATATTTTAATATACAATAAACTTTATCAAATCATAATACAAATATTTTATTATAATATGTTAATATAAAATAATCTTTGTAATTTTTTTTAATAACTATTTTAATATATAATAATAAACATAAAATAAACACTAACAACCTTATTTATTTTTAATAATAATAATAATAATAATAATAATAATAATAATAATTATTATTATTATTATTATTTTTCAAATCTAAATTTAAAATGTATTACAACTTATGAATGAACAGAGATTAATAAATCATTTCATTTTACAATTAATACAGCACTACGTAACCTTATTCTTTAAATTAAGAAAGTTAATCTATTCAAACCTCAATTAGAAATTCATTACATCTTATGAAGGTTGAGAATGCTCTGATAAATTATTTTACGATTAATACGGTAATTTAATTCTGGAACACTTTTATATCGCGTGGCTAATTTAAAAATTCTACTTCAATATTATATTGCGGACTCCACCCGTCATAGACTAGATATAATAAATCTTTTATTTCAAGTTCGAAGAGAGAAACCAACAGGGGAATGACGAAATCATTCGTTTACCTAACAAAATAGAATAAATATATTTAACTCCTAACCATCACACTTCTCAGTAGCGATTTCAAGTCTGGAGACTGGCACATAATACACAATTCGGAGATTCTGCTGCTGATAGTTCCCCAATATGGAAACTGCCGAGCCTCCGTGTGCCGGAGGTACAGCGAAAGCCAAGCATAACACGGAACCCTCGGCATTACCAGGAATTAAAGAGTTTTCCTGGGCCAGAGTCAAGTCCACACTATTCTGAAAATGCAACCTAATCCGAGGAAACCTTGGTCCGTCGATAATGTTGTAGCACGTATCGAAAGGCTGTTACGGAGCCGCCATAGTCAGACCGGAGAGCTGACGGCGGAAAGAATCTCTCATGGCAGTGTAAGCAGGCTCCGCCAGCCGTGTGATAACTGTTCCCGAGTCTATGATCGTTCCGCCACGGATAGAAACAAGCTCTTTTCCTACAGAAATAGCGTTTAATCCCACGAAATAGAAGGAAGGTTGTGCAGCGTTTGAAAACAAGGACGTAAACTTTAATCCGGGCGTGGAAAGGGTGCCTTTCCCTAGTCGAAGAGAGCCCGTGAAAGCAGATGAGCGGAGGCTGGGAAGGCAATAAGAAAACGTGCTATCGTATAACATGGCCGTCTGTGAAACAAAGGAGAGGGGTTTCCTTCCAAAACCAACCAAACCGGGCGCCGACCGGATGATTCCTCTCAGAGCTGTCGCGCACCCGAAAAGAAAATCCTTCTTCATCTGCGACCCTACGGCCAGCGTGTCTGATGACAACACTTCCTCCACCTCGGAGCCATTGGCGTAACGCTCAGCAAAGCCACAATTAGAATTACTACACGTGGGACTGCTCAGTGTCTGACACGCCTGCGAAGCGCAGCCTATGTACTTAAACGTAGGAGAATGGGAAGGCTGGAACACGTGACGCGAGCAATCGGAGCAGGTACTGCAGGGAATCCAGGCGATATCGCTGCCGGTGTCCACAATCGTGTAGATGCTCTGTGCGGGGATGCCGAAACTCAACTTGACAATGTAGTCGCCACCCTTTGCAGATGCTAACGGCACGTCGACGTCCTCTAGTTGTGGATTAAGCATGGTATTAGCGTTACTCTGATTCTTGCGCCATATTCCTCCTCCCATTATTACACGGTAGCGATGGGTATCGCGCTTGATTGATTCTGATATTGACCTCCACCACGTTGAATTGGGAAGGCGAAAAGGAGAACACTTGCCTTGAATGTGTATAAGAGGGAAACTTAAATCTTCTAATTGAGTCGCGGAGCAGTTCATTGCATCCTTCCATATGAAGGATAAAGGATTTACTCTAACAAGCTTACTATCTTCTACTGAGCTGCAAAGTAGCAGCATAAGAAGCATGACCACAGAAAGCAATGAATTTTCTAACTTTGTCATTCTCACTGTGGAGAAGCAACCCGAGGCGATAACTGGCTAGTGAGACAATGCATATATATGGTGGCGAGGGCATAAGAACGGTTGAAACAGCATAACGGGTGGGTTTTTCTGAACTTCTTGTTGCGCCTATTTTAAGCGGGTAGTTCCCTGAAAAATGGAAGGCATGGAAGTAGGTAAATAAGTTAAATTTTTTTATAAAAAGTAAGAAGTAGGTAAGATTTTGGTAGAAAATGTTATTAGAAAAAATAAAATGTTAAAATTTTATAAGGAGATATTTATATTATTTCGATTTATGAATGAATAAATTTAATTAAAATTTTTATTGTAAATAAAAATATAATATATTTAAATATATATATTTTTAAATTATAATATATATTTAAAGTTTTATATAATTAAATCATTTTTATTTATTATATTTTTAAAATTAATTTATAAAGTAGATTAAAAAATTTAATAACCTTCTTCAACACTAATTCTCTAAAATCACTTAGAAAAACATGTTTTAAATTATTTATAAATAAAATTTTAATAGGAATATGATGTTATAAAACATAGATAACATTTAATATTATAAAACATTTATATATGTGTGTGTGTGTCTATATATATATATAGAATGTGATGGTATAAAATATAGATAAGTTATAATATTATAAGAGATTTAGAATTTTATATATAATTTTAAAAAGAATATGACGTTGCGGCAAGAAATAGAATAAAGCTTATTATTATTATTATTATTATTATTATTATTATTATTATTATTATTATTATTATTATTATTATAAGACATATTTTTTTAAATAGATTTTAAGGTTTATAGGTCTCATTGTCGATAACATAAAAGTTCAAAAAATACAATGGTTTGAATTAATGGAATAAACATTAAGGCATTAACCAATATATGACAAAACAAAACATACATACACTAAGTATATATATATATATATATATATATATATATATATATATATATATATATATATATATATATATACATACTTTGTGTATGTATGTTTTGTTTTGTCATATATTGGTTAATGCCTTAATGTTTATTCTATTCATTCTCGATAACATAAAAGTTAAAAAAATAGAATGGTTTGAATAAATGGAATAAACATTAAGGCATTAACCAATATATGACAAAACAAAACATACATACACTAAGTAAGTATATATATATATATATATATATATATATATATATATATATATATATATATATATACACTTTGTTCTATTCATTCTTGATAACATAAAAGTTAAAAAAATAGAATGGTTTGGATTAATGGAATAAACATTAAGGCATTAACCAATATATGACAAAACAAAACACACACACACACACACACACATGTTTATTCTATTCATTCTCGATAACATAAAAGTTCAAAAAATAGAATGGTTTGGATTAATGGAATAAACATTAAGGCATTAACCAATATATGACAAAACAAAACATACATATATATATATATATATATATATATATATATCAGTTTAAACCATACTTGGTTACATTCAAAAC
Organism: Torreya grandis; assembly: GCA_037957365.1. Lineage (NCBI taxonomy): Eukaryota > Viridiplantae > Streptophyta > Pinopsida > Cupressales > Taxaceae > Torreya > Torreya grandis. Next base: position 40,862 of record JARHVA010008893.1, on the reverse strand, counting down.
TTATTCACGCTAAAAAGCTAGTCCACAAAAAAAATCATATCATGAAATACCAATGACTAGACAATCAAAATGATCTAGGCATCTCCACAAGAAACTCCAATATTTTGTTGTGGCTTCTACACATGACCCTTTACTAGCATCTTAGGATTTGAACTACCAACACCTGCGAGCACATGCCAGCCTCGAGTATAGAACCCACTTACATCCCAACTTCTAATAATTCCCCTAAATGGGAATATTTATATGATTTTTTCCTCTTGCTATGAGCCCCATGCATTGTTACTTTTCCCTTTTGCTTAGGTTCCACCACAGAGGATTCAAAAAATGAATGTGATAAAATCCTCGAGCCAACCTTTTGATAACTTGTAACCTTCATTGAGACCTTTACGCTGCTCTCCACTCACGAGCTAAATAATTGGAGCTAATATTTCTTGGTCCTTACCCACCACCACCATACTCAAATTGCCTAAAAATAGAGCCTCCAAATCTAAGATCACTTTTACATGCCTGCTCTGCTCCAACAAGTCCACCCATACATACATATATACATACATATATACATATACATATACATATACATATACATATATAACTAACCAAAAACTAGATAAGAATGTAAAACTTACTTGGCATCTTGATATACTAATAGTAGGGACCAAGTGAACTGGACATGATTAAATACTAGAAAGGTGATGTTATAGATGATGGATGAGATAGATTACAGGTTGAGACATTCTAGTTTATACAAGAAGTTTCACTCTATGCTAATCCTTTAGTAGTAGCATATTACATGTTCACTAAATATTAGAAGACAATAAATACCTTATTAATAATGTGTGAGAGATATGAAATAAATCTATGTTATTCACAGACAAGCTTGGACTCCCACCCTAGGTAGGGTGATGTGCACATCAAATATTGGTATGAAATCTTGAATGACTAAATTTTTTATAAATAGTAAATAATTCCATTTCATAAATATTCAATATAACCTTCTTAAACCATCATCAACTTACAACCACATAGGGTGACCATGAAATATAAAAAATACAACACTAGTAATAAATGTGTCTCTACTTAACTAAAATAAATTAATGTTGTTTGTTCCTTTTTATGGTGTGATAATGTGAAATGAAATGAGGTGAGTTAGGTGGTGATGGTGAGGGGAAATCGTATCCTACACTAAACCTAGATTTAGGGTAGTTTTTAGAATTACTTGATTTGCACCCATTGTAGAGGTGTACATATCTTACATGGTGTCAGGTTCTTTGATTGGATATTTGATATTCTCAATGGTTTGAGAGGAAGACATGAGGTTAATTTTATTTAAAAAAGGATGTTCATTCAATGTGTGAATCAAATCAAAGATGTAAAGCCACTTATGTGGAGATAATATATTGAGATTCCAAAGTCTATCTTGGAACTTACATTCATCTATGTTGTCAATAGATTGATACCTAGAGAAATTACATCAATATTAAGAACATAGATAAATCCCATAATCCTACTTGTGGAATAAAGGCTAAGGCCATATATAAATTGTAAGTGGTGAAATATTTCAAAGTGAGATGGGTGGTTATGATGATGGGAATCTATAGGCTATTTTAATATTTTATTATATAAGGACTCCATATCCGATGTGTAAAATGAATGAATAATGCAATGTCATTGATGTGGGAGAAATACATTGAGGTTACAGAGTATACCTTGTTACTTTCACTGTATTTAAAGTCGGTACCAAATATTTTAAAAAGAACATTCCATGTGGGTTAATAAAAGGCATCATTGTTGATACAATGTGAATGTCTTGGTAGAGAAGTCATCGATTAAGACAAAAGATGGTTGATTGGCATTCAATTTTAGGTTTTAGGCAAGGTTGGTAGGTTTAGTTTTCTAGCATTAAGAGGTTCTTATGCATGTTTTATACTTTGTATGTATATTATTGTGTTACATTTAGATATCATTAATATATTTAATTTACTTATCTCTGATCCCATACACCTCTATACATAAAAATTTGTCTCTTTCTCTAGACATCTGTATAAATAATAATGGATAATATCATACATGAAAAGATAATTTCTCAAAAGGATTACAATTTACAAAAAAAAATACTCAAATTTTATACTCCAACATCAATATGGTTAAACTGAGAAATTTTATATTTATAACTTTGGAAGAATAGAATCAAATGGTGCCATTAAAAAAAGAATAACTATTGAAAGGGCTTACAATGTGGATATATGATCATTCAATGTTTTCAACTCGAACTACCAAGAACAGTGAACCATAAATATGATATTTATATATTACATAGTTTTAAAATGATTGAAATTGGAAAACTGATGGACAAGTGATGGAATTGTGACATTTATGAAATATATGCAAAGTCAAATTTGTTCAAGTACACAAAAAATTTAAGATCATTTGATGTGCTATAATTTACATGAGTAGATTCTCACAGTTCCCACTCAAGATTATTATCTTTGTCAAGATTCATGTTCAAAAAAATTCTTAGATTCAATTATAATTTTGACTCAAGAATAAAATATTAGATATAAAGATACATCCCTTTCATCATTACTTGCACCATTGGGGCAACTGCTAGTCATATTTGTTTAATAAATGATCCTTTAAATTTATGGTTAGATTCTTTAATTGAAGTGTCATTTTTGTCATTATGGTTATGGAGAGGAGATAATCCTACAACTCATAATCATAATAAATAATTATTCAAAAATAAAGTCCCTAAAACTCATGGTCATATTAAAGAATCTTAAAAGAAGCGCACAACTAGGGGTGGACTGTAAAATTCATGTATACACTCCTACATAAATGTTATTTAGGAAAAAATCTATTTATGTTAGTATGGACATTATGTTTGTTTACAACATATTTTAAACTTAAAAGTTTTAAAAGAAACAAAAGTCATATTATAAATTAATTTAAAATAATATCTTTTAAATTTATTAAAAATTCGTTAATTCAATAGTTATCATGAGTCATAAATGTGGTGTATATTATTGATCTAGTTATATAACTCTGATATGTTATGATGTGATTGACTATTTACAAAATTATTTAATTAAAATTGAATATCTCTTAGATATTTTAAAATACATTTACTAATTTTTTACTTTGAAAATATAATGTAATCATATACCATATCAATTACTGGATACCATTCACCTATAGACTCATTTTTCCTATTAATGAAATACAAACACATTTTATTAAATGATGGATAAGTTGTCAATGTAATATAAACACATTTTATTTCATGATGGATTTAAGTTATATGTTTTAAAATACGCCATAAAAAATATGTTTAATAATTTAAACTAAAAAATAAGTTATTAAAGTATTTGGTTTTAATAAGACATTAATACATTGATATTGTACAAAAATAAGTGGATTTATATTAATTCAATATAAATAACCAAAAAAATACGTATTCTTTTAATGGGAAATTACATCTAATTATTTTTAAAATTTGAGTAATAAACATAAAATTATGGTTTATAAATATATTTTAATATTAGGAAATCATTGATAGTCATCAAAGTTTGATAGTGGAAATTAGGGCTTCATGAAAAGATAGGAAGAACCCTAAAAAATTATGATGAACAAAGAGCTTGTTCAAATTGTTTACTTGAAATTTTTTTAGTGCCCATATGACTTGACATCTTTTAGGAAATGTTAAGTGGGGAAAAAATTATGGTTGTGTTCATAACATTTGGGGCTTCAAAAAAAGTTTATAGTTTTCTAAAACATTGCTCCAATCATTGAGAAGGTACATTTCTTCTCCTTATGCTAATTGGGTAATTAGATTGTAAAAGAGTAAAGAAAATAATGTGTTTAGAGCCCTATGTTTGTCTCATCTTGACTCTTTTAATGGAACTATATGATGTATGTTATCAAAAACATTACTCTAATATTTATAATGATTTATCAGTCAAGTAAATCAGTGAAATTCCTTATATTATTAACTTTAAATTCAAAACTATAATGAATGATTTTTAGTATTTCCTTGACAAATGTAATGCATGGAAATAGGTAAATAATTTTAAATTCTTTTCTAAAATGTAAGAAGTAGGTAATATTTTGGAAGAAAGTGTTATTAGAAAGAAAAAATAAAGCATGAAATTTTTATAAGGAGATGTTTAATCATATACATACATAAATTATATATATTTATCTGTAATAAATTCGATATCCCAAACTAAACCATGATTGATTACATTTAAAACCTATTCGCACTAAAAATCTAGTCAATAAAAAAAATCATGAAATAACATTGACTAGTCAATTACATTGATTTAGGTACCCCCCACTCCCCCCCACCCCAAAGAAACTCCGAGCTCTTATTCTATATTCTACACTTGAACCTTCACCAATATCTTAGGATTTGAACTACCAAAACCAATGGGAAAATTCTAGCCTCTAACACAGAACCCACTTGCATGCCAACTTCCTGTGACTCCCCCAAATGAGAAGCTTAATGTGATCTTTATCTCTTTCTATGAACCCCCTACACTATTGCTTTGACCCTTTACTCATTCCACCATAGAAGATCTAGAAAATGACTATGAGTAAAGCCTCAAGCCAACCATTTGATAGCCTAAAACCTTCTTGGAGACCTTTGTACTACTTTTCACTCTACCAACTGAGGAATTAGAGATAACATTTCCTGGTCCTTATCCACCACCATCATACACAAATTGCCTGCATATAGAGCCACAAAATCTAACTTCACTTTTACATGATTATTCCCCTCCAATAAATTTTCCTTTAAAATATTCTCTATTACATCAAACACTTCCACTGATGGTATCCAAAAAACATTCATAAAATGTGACATTGTCACCCCACTAGAAAAAGACCATCTCCCTTGTCTTGGCTGCAATAAATACAACAACCAAACAAGTGAGTCCACCTCTTCTAACTCCATTATTTTGCAATGAGGAAGATAAACACCAAAATAAATAATCCCTGCATTCGAAGGGCACATTTTTTATAAAATATATCTCCCAGTAATCTAATATGTTCTTGTTGGATAGCTCATCTTATTTGCAACAAAATAATAAACACTTCCATCATTACCACCTCTGTCACCCTCAACTAATAAATTAACACTAACATCATGTTAACTTCTACCACCCTAAGATACAAGCCTCGATGATTGACTTTTAATTTTCATTCCACCAACTCAATGCCAATGTAATCCATCCATCAATCTTTTTCTATTATCAACCCTTACCTCTTCCTTTTGATCGATTCCAAGATTCATGAGAAAATATACCACTCTATTACTTTTACAAAATCAATACAAGCAAGACCAACTTAAAAAGAGGTCCAAATTATCTAAGACTGAGATAGAATATTTTTCAAGTGCTAAGATTTGGAATTTTACAAATAAAGAGCTTGAGTAATCACTCAATATTTTCCTTCTATCTCCAAACAAGACACTCCACAATGTAGATCTAATTCAATCCCTGCTAACACTACTTGAGATTTTTCTTCATTATTGGTTCTATTAAAAGTTTGAAAGATGCTTCTCTAATTAATGACATGTTATAATATTTTATCATGCATCCATCTCCTAAATAATTTGGATTGACACGACAAGCACCATCAAAGTTGAACATAAACCAGCCTGACTTTAGGGGATTCTAAACCACCAAAGCTCTATTCTTATTCTTTGACTTATCTAAACTGGACTCTTTAATGGGAGAAGGAACTATAAATTTCCATCTTGCTCACATTTTCATATCCCATTGAGATTAAAAAAGATTGTTTCCTTTTCAAGTGAGATGAAACAACTTCCAAAATAGAAAGTTTAATATCCCAAATCACTACATG
>JARHVA010008893.1:20000-30000 GCA_037957365.1 Torreya grandis | reverse complement strand
CAACTTCGGAAATAGAAAGTTTCATATCACAAATCATTACATGGAAAGGTTATTCATTATACTCAAATAAATGAGCATTATGCTCTTTCCATATAGTCCAAATTAAAATTCTTGGGCTATACCTCCACATAATATATAAGGAGCGATTTAGATCACCAATTAGCGAAGAAGAAAAATCCATCTTTAGCATAGAGGGTCAAGTCAAAACCAATTGAACTTATTGCACAACCAAACCCAACACTATATTGTAAAGGGATAGTTGAAAAAAATATGGTTCATTGTTTCCTCTTCTGATTTACATAAAAAACATCTCTAAGGACTAATAAAACCCATTCTCTTTAGTCTTTACCCTAAAAAAGCAAACTAGCCCAAGAAAGAGAATCATCAGTCACTTTGTGCCAATTTAGTGAAGTTGATCTTCTTTGTCACTTAAAAACATTCTTCTTCTCAAGGCATGATTCTAAGGCCCTTCCTTCAACCCTCAATATTAGAAGATTATGTAAGGTTTCCCAGATAATATTTGGCCTAACCAAAATTGATTGATGGTCCAAATAATCTGCCACTTTAGAACCCCAAAGTCCATTAAAATTCTCAATTATCTCTACACCTTCAAAACTTTATGCTAGATGTCTATGACCATTCTAGGATTCTTGCCAAAAATCCACTTTCCTACCATCATTAATCATCTAAGAAACATGTTGGGAAATTATCGGCCTACATTTGAGAATAAAATTTCACACATAAGAACCTATTGGTGGATTAGCCACCTGACAGCGTAGCAAATATGTATTACATTATTTTAGAATTTTCCAGACCCCACTACAGATATTATCGTGTCATTCTCTGTCTCTAGATTTCTCTCCAGATAGCCACCAGTGAATTGAAAAAGATACCATAGCATAGGAGCTAATTGACAAAGGACGCAATAGTCTTGGGAAACGATTCGACGTGGAAAAGGAAGAAATCATTGAGGATATTGACGCACCAAAACTGGGAGCTTCCAGATTGGCAAATCGTGTGAAATAAGTCCAGTAACACAGCAGCCATTAAGATCTATGTAGTCATATTTGTAAAGTCATATCGTGTAGCAGAAGACCATCATGACATATGACTTGCAGACACACATCGCAAATAAGGAAGCTACTGTCAAAAGAAGATCATTGTTTCTATGCAGCAAATAAGATGAGTGTAGAAGCTAAAAAACACTAACCATGGTAGAATATATCGACGTAGCTGAAGCATGGGAAAATATTGACCTACAGCCTAGCGTGCAAACCTGTAGATGCACAGTGCAGTAATGTAGCAAAACAAAAGCGACGCGGAAGCTGACCGAACATACTGTGTGGGTAGTGTGAAGTTTAAAAGTGAGTTGGAGGCGCAACCAAACCTGTAGTATCTGCATGTGGTAGCTAAACAATAAGAGGTTCCATATCAAGCTGAGGACTGATCACTGTCAAGAAGTTAGAAGGAGATCATCTGCTCAGAAAAATCATGGGAGAGAGTCTCAAAGGGAAAATAAAAAGGACAATCCCTAAACCTGATAAGAGACATATTGTATAGGCTCAAAATTGTAAGGAGTAAACAAAAAGTTGTTGAAGACCAGTCCAAGCCCAGGAGGAGCATTCCAGTCATCAATCAATGTTGAAGCTAAAGTTCATGGTAGTAATAGACTAAGCCAAAAGGGTAATGGCTTAGTGGAAACACTAATGAAGAGCCATGAGGAGACGTGAGCAAGACCATTGTGTATGTCAAATGTAAGAGAAAGTGTCAAGACTATTGAAAGCAAGCAAGGAGATTCATAAGACATAAAAAACCGTTGAGACGCTCAAGAAAGCTCCGGTTTCCTTTTTGCTTTGCTCGAAGCACTTCGTGATATTAGCAATCTTCAAATTGACGAGCTGGTTCAACAAGACCTTCTGGAGTATTTCGTATTCGATGCACGCTGCCGAATGAAGAGAATTCACGAGGAACTCGATGGCGGATATGAAGCTGACTGTGAAGAAGAATGCCCCTACAAGCGATGCCGTCTCTCAACACACAACTATCGTGCTCATCTCCGAGCCCGTTTTTCCCACCAGTAAGCTATAAAGTCTTGTAATTTATTTTTAAGACAATAGAATAAAATAATTTGTTGTTAAAAGATGTCTGCTCTAAAATTACTTTTATTAGATGCCCAACTTCTTAAATGGTCAAATTATGTAGCTTGGAAAACAAAAATACATATGATCCTTCAATTTGAAGGACTATGGGGCATCATGACAAGGACCATGCAAGTTCCCATAGAACCTGATGTACTGACAAAGTATGAACAGACTAATGCTAAGGCCCTAATGCTGATCATGCTTAGTGTCATCGATGATGTGTAACTGCATATCAGGGATGGTGACAATGCAAAGATAGAATGGGACAAATTAGCAACAATATATGAAGCAAAGAATCAGATGGAGATACTTCATCTACAATCGAAGCTTCATACACTTACTATGGAGTATGATGAAAAAGTAGAATAATTCTTACGATGAGTATCTAAGCTAGAAGCAGATTTGTTATCTCTTAGAGAAATAGTAGACGATCAAACATTGGTCCCCATCACCTTGAGAGCACTCCCTTCTCAATTCTGAGTGTTTGTCACAACACTAAATGTCACTAAATAGAAAGTGACATTTGAAGAGTTTGTAAATCTGCTACAGTGGAAAGAAGTAATCAATTCATCTCAGGACGAGTCTAAAGATAAAGCTCTTAAAATAAAACAACAACAAGATCAGAAATCATGCAAGGGACCTCTAGAAAAGTGACCATAGAAATAATAACAACAATAATTATCTCGTCATCAGAAGTCAAGGAGGTGGTGTCACATTTTTCACACCAATAGTCATGACATGGATAAATTTTGGTACAATAGCCAAAACAAAAGATCTACCAGTAAGCCAAGCACATCAAGGCATGACAATAATCAAAAGACAAGATGTCCTTAGTAGTGGAAGTAAAAGGGACATCTCACTGCCCAACAAGAAGATGAATCAGATGAGGTGACAACTGATGAAGAAAATAACATAGTACTAGTTTCCCAGACCTCGCAGCCCATGAGGAATATCTAGTTGATTGACTCAAGTGCCACTAAGGTGCCACTAAGCACATGACAGGGGACAAGAAGCTATTCGATTCGCCCAGGACCAACCCAAGTGAGATGAAGTTACGATCACTGATGATAAGGAGTATGTCACATCAAGAATAGGTCAAGTTACCATTCCATTTAGAACATGAAAATGTACACTTATGAAGGTACTATATGTTCCTTATTTGACATCTAATCTCTCATTAGTCATTCAGTTATTGAATCATCTAGTTAAAGTGGAGTTTCTTATAAAAAATGGCATCAAAACTTGCCTAATTTCATTAAAAGGTAAAGTTATTACAAAATATTTTTTGAAAGATAAGTTGTTTGCTTTAGATGCAGTTTGATCTTCTATAGTAGCTTTATCTACCTCAATGGTAGAATCCATTATACTCTGGCACTACTGTTATGGACATTTATCAATTGGATCTTTGTACCATCTAAGTTCTAAAGGAATGGTACATGGACTTCCAAAATTGTCTAGTTCTTTTCCAATTTTCCCTAGATGCCATATAGAGAAACAACACAGGGATCCATTCAAAGATAGTTCTTTTCATGCCAATAATCATTTAGAGGTTGTTCATATTGATCTAAGTGGCCCACTACCTTCTTCAATCTTTGAATACAAGTAATTATAGCTATTCATGGATGACTACTCCTAGATGATGTGGGTATACTTGTTGAATAAGAAGTGTGAGGCCTTTCATCATTTCCAGGTCTTCTATTAGCAGGTTAGGAAGGAGACTGAGCAACCTCTACTTCACCTCTACTCAAATCAAGGGGGCAATTCATGTCAAAGAAATTGTTGGCATTCCTAAACTAGCACGAAATTAAATGGAATTTGATTTCTGCTTACATGCCCCAGCAAAATGGCATTATTGAGCGATGCAATCATACTGTGATAGAAATGGCTCACTGCATGCTATCAACAACAAAGTTGGAGAAACACTATTAGGCATAAGCAGTCCAGACAATTTTGCATCTTCTCAATAGGATACCAACTAGAATTTTGAAGTACAAATTACTTGAAGAGGTATGGAGTGGTAAAAAGATTTCTATTTCTCATTTGTGAGTATTTAGTTGCATATCATATATGCATGTACCAACTAAGAAAAGAATTAAACATGAGTCTAAAACATTCCTGTGCATTATATTAGGCTATATCACAACATCAAAGGCATATCATCTCAAGGATCCTGAGTTGAATAAAATCTACGAAAGCAATGATGTGATATTTGATGAATCATCCTTTGAGATGCATAATGGTGAATCAATACCAATTACCTATCACTGATTACTTCTTGAGTTAGATGATAAAGAGATTCCTCACTAGGAAGAAGAGTTGTAAGGCGAGATGTATGTCGATCTTAGAGATATATAACACCCACCAAGTAGTTCTTCACAACTATCAAATAGTTCTTCATAATAGCAACAAATTTCTCGTCTGAAGTGGGTACTAGGTACTAGCAAAGACCCACATTAATCTCAAGTTAGAACAAGAAGTCAGACAAGACATGAGGTAAATTTTTCACTCATGAGTACAATTGTTGATGGCTCCAAACCTGATAATTTTTTAGAAGCCTTAAATCAACCACAATGGAAGAAAGCAATGGATGTTGAGTATGACTCACTCATCAAGAATCAGACTTGGGAACTGGGTGATTTGCCTATAGGAAGAAAACCCATAGAATGCAAATGGGTTTTCAAAACAAAATACAATGTAGATGGATCCATTGACAAACATAAATCATGACTTGTAGCAAAGGGATATGCTTAGAAAGAGGGTATTGACTATGAAGAGACCTTTGCACCCACTACAAAGATTAAGACAATCAGAGTTGTTTATGCATTAGTAGCATATAATAAATCATAACTTTAATAGATGGATGTCAAGAGTGATTTTATTAATAGTGATCTAAAGAAGGAAGTATATATGACCCAAATAGAAATATTTATTGATGAAAAACATCCTAAAAAGGTATGTCATCTCATCAAATCATTTTATGGACTAAAACAAGCTCCTAAGGCATGGTATACCAAAATAGATGATCACCTTTTGTAGCATCATTTTACTCATAGCCCATGAGATTCTAACTTGTACATAAATAAGGTACATATAGATATAGTCATTCTAGTTTTGTACGTGGATGATCTTGTGATCACTGGAAGTTCAGAAGATTAGGTTGATATTGTAAAGAATGACCTTAGAAGATCCTTTGACATGATCGATTTGGGGCTACTACATTATTATCTTGGCTTGGAGATATGGTAGAAAATAAATCACATATTTATCTCCCAGATTAAATATGCTAAGACAATCCTAGAGAACTATAGAATGTTAGATTATAAGCCACTTTCAACACTAATGTATAAAGGTTTACAACTCACTAGATTTCAAGACTCACCACAAGTGGATGCAACTCTCTACAGATAGATCATTGGGATTCTCATCTACTTGACTTACACAAGACCAAATATATGTTTTGTTGTGAGCTATCTCTCCAAATTTATGTAGGAACTGAAGAAATGTCATTGGGTTGTAGAACATCATATTCTGAGATATGTCTGAGGTACACTTAAGTATGGTTTGTAATACAAGAAGAATAGTCATTCCTTCTTGCAGGGATACACTAACTTGTACGATGCCAAATCTATTGATGATCAAAAGTCAATGTTAGGACACATATCCCATCTTAGATCTAGAGCAATCTCATGGATCAATAAGAAGCAAATTATTTTTACTCTTTCATCCACTGAGGCAGAGTATCATGCCACATGTGGATCTATGTGTGAGGTGATATGGTTATGTTGCATACTTGTTGATATGAGCTATATTTCAAAGGATCCACATATCATTCATTACGACAATCAAGGTGTGTTAAAGCTTGTGATAATCAAGTTTATCATGAAATAACAAATCGAATAGAGGCTGAATGTTACTACATTCAAGAACAAGTTTTAAACCAACATATCCAACACCAATACTACCCTACAAATGCATAAACAATAGATATACTCAACAAATCTTTTAGAAAGGTGAAATTTGAATTTTTTAGAGGGTACATTTGTAAAAATAATTTAATAACGGGGGAATGAAAACATAGAAAATATATATTACATTATTTTATAATTGTATAGACCTTGTTATAGATATTATCATGTCATTTTTTGTCTCTAGATTTCTCTCGACATAATTTCATCCTCTGTTCTTGAAATATAGTTATCATATTTTGGGTAATTAGCTATGTATAAATACTTGTTTAATAATTTTTTTTATTCCATGAAAACAATTTAGTTTTCTAAAACCACCAATACTACACTCTTTTGAACCTTTGATCCTAGATATTTAGCTCGAAGTAGTTCACAACAGAGACTATTAGATTTAGAAACCATTAGCCAAACCAATTTAGCCGAACAACTAAGTTATGAAGCTGAAGTTATTTTATTCTTGCTCCACCTCTCTGTTTCCCTTTACAAACCTTATCCCATTTCATCTAAGGAAGTTTTTTACTTCACCATTCCCTTACCAAAAAAATTCTTCATTATCTTTTTTACATATTTGATAACTTGTTCAAGGGGTACAAGATAGAGAAATAATAAGTTAGAAGAGCACTTAAGACTACCTTTACTAAAGTGATTCTTCCTGGTAAGGAAATCCATTTTGCTTTTACAAGAGGATAAGAAAAATTTAAAATTATTAATCAAATATTTCCACAAATTGAATTTTCATGAACCCTTAAATAAAAGAACCCCAAATATTTGCTAAGGAGCTTACTGGTTTTAAAATCTAGAATCTTAGCAAGATTTATTTGATCCAACTGATCACAGTTTTTTAAAAAAAAAATTATTTAACTTCATTTACCCACTAACTAGAGGCCTCTTCATAGTTATTATAGATTAATTTTAATTCTTCTGCTTCTTTTACTAGACCTTGACCAAAGAGGAATGCATCATCTGGAAATTGATGATGGGAGATACTATCCAAATTATCCACCACTTTGATACCCTTTAATCTCCTGCTTGATTTTTCCTAACCAACAAATCTTCCCAATACCTTTTCCATCAAAATGGAAATAAAAGGGGAGAGGGGATCCTCCTACCTCAAACCTTGATAGACTTTAAAAAAACCTAGCTGGACTGTCGTTGATTATTACTAAAAACTTAGGGTAATCACAATACAACTAAAAACCCAATCACACAGATTTGTCTTGAAACAAAAATTACTTAAAATTTTTAGAAGGAGCCTGTAATTCACTTGATCATAGGATTTTATTATATCTAACTTAACCAACATACCTTTATGATGATTATGAGATAGAGAATGAATAATCTCATGAAACACTATGTTTCATTCTTGAATGTTTCTACTAGGAATAAAACCTACTTGTTCTTTTGAAATCAGAATATCCAAATAAAGGATTGAGCATACTATCCATGGCTTTGGAAATGATTTTATACACCATACTACACAAATCCACCAATTTATAATCACTAAAAGAGGCTTGAGAGTTCCCTTTACAGAACAATGAGAAGTTGGTATTCAGATATGGGGCTAAATTCCTATTAATGTTGGATTCTTCTACCATTTTCCACACATCCTCACCCACTAACTCCAAAAATTATTGAAATAAGGTCATTTGGAAACCATTCAGGCTAGGAGCTTTGTCCTTAACCATTGAAAACACTACTAGTCTGATTTATTCTAAATATAAAGGAGCCAACAGTTTATCATTCATTACCTTCATGATCAAGGGAAGTATTAAATCCAACAAGGATCATTGCACTACCAAATTGGACTTATATTATCCATTCAATAGTTCTCAAAATAACTAAATAACTTCTACGCTTATCTCCTTCAGAGACTTAATCAAATTGGCTTGCCCTGATCTTATACATATAATTCTCATCGCCAACCTTTTAACTCAAAATAAGAGATGAAAAGAGGATGAATTATGATAAACATATTTTAGTCAATTATCACTTTATTTTTATTTCAAAAAACCTTTTCCAAATGTATATTTTCATAATCCTTCACCAACATTTTTTCTTGAGCATAATCCTGAGCATCTATACCCAACCAAAAGACCTGCTCATTAAGGTTATACAATTATGATTCAATCCTCATCTTCTCCTATAAAATATTCTTAAAGTTTTCTTCATTCCAACTCTTAACCCTTACCTTAATGAATTGAAACCTATTGCTCATTTGATGCATTAGGGAAATCAGAGGTAAAGGATAAATTTTCCACCAATGTTGAATTAGTGAAAAGAGGAACAAATATCTTAACCACATTAATTCAATTTAAGGGGTAAATTATGTAGAGGATTATCACAATCAATTTTTAGAATTATTGACCAATGATCCAACCTTGATTGGGTCAGCATCCAACTATCCACCTTCTATTTACTCTACAACTAGTTGGATGATACAAAAAATCTATCTATATCTTCAAAAATATTATTATAAACTAATCTCTTATTATTCTAAGTGAACTAACTTGATTTAGGTTCCACATACTCCAAGTCATTATTTGAGACAAACCTGTCAAAACTTTGAATACTTGTTGACCAAGTTGTGTACCACCCCTCTTATAATTAACATTCAACACATCATTAAAATCACCCACCATTATAACTTGTCACCAATAACCTACTCAAAATATTAGACAACTCTATCCAAAATAGAACCTTCAATGAAACCCCTTAATGATCATAAACACTCAATATTAAGAATTGAATATCCAAATTGAAACTAGATAATTTAAATAACTTCTAATTAATCACAGCCTCTACCACCTCAAACCATGTACTAGATAGAGACCATATAATCACAAGACCCCTAGAAACCCTAACAACTTCCATAAATGAACCTTGCCAAAAATATTTCACCAACACTACCTATTCTTCTAGACTTAATTTGGATTCTTGAAGAAGCAAAACATCCAGCTTTTTCACACTGAGAAGGTGCTTAACCAAGTGCCTTTTGTTAGGGGTATTCAGACCCCTAATATTTTAGGAGATAACCTTCATAAATCAAGAGGGAGGAATGCCACCCCCACCCCACCTTGCAACATCCACAAAGGAATCTAAAGTTTCTTATTTACCACCTAGTATCTCTCCACCTACCTTATCTTTTTTGTATTTCCTTCCCTTCCTATTCTTCATACCCTAATTATGATGGGAAAGAGAACACTAGGTTTGATAAATTATCATCACTTCTCTTGAATTCAAATCCCCTTATGAGTCCTCATCTTCTTCACTTTTTAAAGATAAATGGTCTTCTTATGAAATTAATTTATATGATTCCCATTCTATCTCTTGCTTCTTTCAAAAATAAGAAACCAAATTATGATGATTTTTATTAATCAAAGATCTAATAGATTGAGATTCTTATTCAATGAAATCACGACTCTTTAGCACTATGGTTAGAGAGATTGCTTCTATGGAACCCATTTTATGAGGAAACACCGTTGTTTTACCAATTTTTAAGAATTGAGACTTCAAAGCTTCCTTTTTCTTCATCGCAAGTTCTTGAAAGCTTATCTTTTCCACAATTACTTTACTAGGACCCCCTTTAATTTTTTTCATTATCCATCTAGGTTAAACTATCAACATTTCAGTTTGAGGAGAGATACTACATATCTTACAAAAAAATTAAATATGACCTAGTTGGTGACATTTGTAACATCAAATTTAAGGATTTTTTCCACATCAATCCATTGTTCCTAGATCCTACCTTTTGATTTTATTACAAAATGTTTTAGAATTTCCTTGTCTAGATTTAGAGCAACTCTAAACCTTGCATAAGTTTCCCTTCCATAATTTATAAACTTCTCATACACTTCAGGCATAATGCCAACCAAACCTCCCAATACTACCAAATAA
>JARHVA010008893.1:7500-15000 GCA_037957365.1 Torreya grandis | reverse complement strand
TATTATTATTATTATTATTATTATTATTTACTTTTGTCATTTTTGGATATTAATATTATTTTTAAATTTTATTTTATATTATTTTAATAATTTTCTTAGCTTCTAATCATTGATCAATCAACTAGAGAATAAAAACATAATGTGACTAAAAAATTATTCTATAAAATAAAAAATAAATATTACAATTTATTAAATACAAATAAAATTAAACTAAAGATGGGGTTTTCTTCCTAAATAAAATACAGGTTAATGTAAATGGGGTTTTCTTCCCAAATCAAATATGGGTTAGTGTATATTAGTTTAAAACTATATAAAATTTTAGTAAAAAACATCATTTGTATAAAAATAAAGAAGTCGAAGACTCCAGAGTGAATTATTTATAAGGTATTGCATTATTTATTATCTAAATTTTTTGAATGATTTAAAAAATCAATAAAACTTGATTATATTGAAAAACATTGTGGTTAAGTGTATTTGAGTAGAGGTATTATCTATATAGATGACATCTTACAAAATATTAATTTACATACTTGATGTTTCACATATATGAATGTCAAGTGCATCGCTTATATTCATGAGATATGTATTTATAAACCATTACTTATGAAACATGAGTTAATATCTTGATATACCAACACAATTGAATTTTTAAAAATATTATCAGGTTGAAAAGTCATTGGTTTGTTGGTGAGGTTATTTGGCTCATAAAGAGATCAATAGGGATATATTCATGTTAAAATTAAAGACCCAAAATTATAATAGGTGAGACCAAGTTCAATTCTTATGTGAATTTAACAGAGTAGATACCATTTAGTCCTTGGTGCTAAGCCAAAAACTTAATCAATAAAAAAAAATCATATAACCATAACTATATAAAGATAAAGGAACTAGGGAATCTCACAATGAGTGGTCCATTTCAGAATAGGCCAATAAGTGATCTTCTTGTACACACAAGAATTCTACAACAATAATGACCCTTCTTGTATTTATAAATATGTAGGAAGAGGATGTGCAATGATTTCTTGATGTATTAAACTACCTTGCTTACCAATTATCTAATTTATTACAATAGCCCAGTGAAGGGAAATATAAATAAAGAATATCGGGATTTAACCAAAAGGAGAATTTTTAGTTAGATTGAGTGCAACTCACTATGAACTCATAGTGGCACTGAGTTAAAATACAAGTGGAATGCAACCTCTCACCCACTTAACGTCTTATCACACCTAAGTAAGTTGAAGCTACATGTGTAGGTATTATTCAAATTTAATAAGTTAATGGAATAATAAATAGCCTATACCAATACCCCCTTAAGCATAGCTTATGTGGGCAGAAAAGAAAAGATGAGTCCTAGTGAAAAGCCCTGATGAAGTACCCACATACAATGAAAATATCAACAAGTGGAGTAAAAGGATAAAACCCAATAGGGAAAAACTCCCCAAAAAAGAGAGACAAATAAAATAAGGTAGGACTAGAAATCCCCACTCCAATATCCCCCTTATTTATGCATAGCTTAGGTGGGCTGTAACATTAGGTCCTGATAACAAAGAATGATGGAGTACCCAAGTACATAGTGATGATCATAGTATCCTACAAAATATGAAAGATGTGTTCCTCCAAAAGGAAGAGAGAGAATGTATTCACATAATTTTGCATGAATAATGCTGTAGTACGTCCCTCTACAATAAATTTTATATCTTCCTTTCGAAGGAAAGAAGCCATGAGCTATCAAATTGTTGAATTCCCACTCAAGTGGAATGCAAATAGGAATCATGAAGTAGATCTTTGGAAAATGCTCAAATGTGTCCCTACTAATGCTTGAATGTGCTAAAGTCTTATAAGATATCACAGGATTAACTATAGAAGATGGTAATGAAGAAGCATACAATGAAGGGGAGAGAACAAGTAGAGAAGAAGATAGACATGAAGATAAAAATGTCCATGGGAAGAGGAGAACAAGGCTCAACAATCATCAAAATTGAAAACTTATCTGCAAATGAAGTATTCAGATCTGAAGTTTTTATCTTCTCTTCCCTCCAATGGCAGTGCTAGTTTTTTCAACTCTTACTTTTCTATCAAGAATTTTGTAACAACAATGACCTAGCTTGTATTCAAAAATATGCAATAAGAAGATGTGCAATATTTTCATGATATATTAAACTATCTTGTTTAAAAATTATTTTCTCTATTACAATAGTCTGGTGAAGAGGAATATAAAGAAGTAGGAGTTAACTCAGAGGAGAATGCATAGTTAGATTGAGTGTAACTCACTGTGGAACTCTTAAGAGAATTCATAGTGCCACTCAGTTGAACTCCAAGTGAAAATCAACTTCTCACCCACTTAACCTCTTTTCACACCTAAGTAAGTTGAAGCTACATGTGTAGGGATTATTCATTTAATAAGCAAATGGAATCATGAATATCCCACAACAATAGTGTATAAGACAATATTTATTCATTTAAACTTTTTGCACATATGATAACAAGCTAAACATAATTAATTTTGAAGTAACTTTATGATTAAGTACACTTGAATAATGATAATATTAAAATGAGAGGCTTTTTAAGAAGTCTCGATAATTTACTATATAAACATTAATTAGATATAATAAATACCAAATGGATTATATATTATAATGAAATAATAAATTTTTATGAAAGATTATTTATAATATATTAAATATTATAAATTGACTTTAAACAATACAATTAAATTTAATAGAATCATATTATAAAATGATGAAATTATAAAATTAACAATTATATTTTCAAAAAATAAAATAGTTAAGAGAGACCCATGGTAAATAATTTATAATTTATAATATTTAGTTTTAAAAAATAATAATATCTGCAAAAAATTAATTGCATAAGAAGAATTATAAATCATCGTATATAATGATAAATTAAAAAAACAACAAATTTATTAAAAATCATAATAATTAAAGTCTCATAATAAATAATTTATGAATTTTAATACTTAATTATATATATAAACATAAACAGGAGTTTAATTGTAGAACACCCGAAATACAATACTCAAAGTTACCCTCTCGGAAGGCCGACGAAGTCATCTTCACGACCATCATTAAATGACACTTTGTATTTCTCTCTCTCCATATTTAATTTATTCTTTCAAATGCTCAAACGAATATTCTTTTTATTGATATTTTGCCATTCGATACAACCCGTAAACTCAAGTATACCCTATTGTTATTACTATTGCTCCACAATATTTCCAACAAGTTTTTTATTTTTTAATCATAAGGTGCAAGCACTCTTTCCTCTATGTACATGCCCCTGTGACAACTTGTTATTCATTTCCCTTATGCACATTACCGTTTAAAATGGATGGTGATATGTGTTATAAATAAGTAGATTTCAATCAAATTTCAATATAAATATAATTAAGTTTTAAAAATTAAAATAATATATTAAATTTAATTAATTTTTAAGAAATAAATTAATAAATATAAAATGAATATTTAGAAATAAATTTTAAATAATAGAAAATTAAAGAATAGTTTTTAATATTTGATAATAGAAATTATAATTTTGTAGTAAGATAATGAGAATCTTAAAAACTTGTGATAAATAAAAGAATTTGTCTAAACTTTTTTCTTGACGTTTTTCAGATATTCAAATCATATACTTATATTTTTTTATTTTTGATAATTTTATTCATTAAATATGAGGCTCCAAAAAAATCCATCAATTTTATAGAACTTTGCTCCAACAACTATGAAAATTTATTTTTTCAATCGTTATTTGAATTGGGAATATAGATCTCCATCCATAAGGATAATAATATATGTTTTGGGTCCTATGTTACACTAGGGAATAGTTGAACAACCTTGAGAATTTTTAAGCCCCTCAATGATATATAATATTAAAAAAACACTCAAATAATTTCAATTATTCTCTTGTTAGAGAAAAAGTGCAATGCAATGTGTTACTAACATGAAATTCAATGCTACAATAAATGATCTAATAATTAGTTTATTTATATAAATATTAATTATAAATGCTATATATGAGTAGAAATAAATTTTAAACTAAACTAGTAAACATTATTTTTTAAATGATTTATAGATACATAAATATGATAAGGTTCTTTTTGTATTTATAGAAGATTTGAAAGTAATAACTTATTGGCACGAAAGCCAACATCAAATGGTTAAAAAGTAAAAAATATAAAATAAAGGTCACATGGGGTGATGGGAAGACGGACTTAGAGGAACCTTGCCAAAACTATACACTTCATGCCTCGAACATGTAAGAAATGTTAAGTCAATGTTTTTATCAAAGAGATTAGAACATTGACAAATATAGGGGAAATGAAAATAAAAACAAGTACAAATTAATGGGGGATTTTTAGAAACCATTAAAATCTATTAATTATGTTAATAATTAATAATTTTATTAAATAATTTTAAATTACATAATTAATATCATATAAATATATAATTTAGTACATAATTAAATCTTGAGAGCACTTTTAAATGTCAACATTTAACCCTAATTTGATATGTGTGCACACATACATATCAAAGTAGAAAATATATGCATACAATTTATTGTGCCCCTAAAGATCTTAAATATAACTTCAATGTACTCATAAATTATACAAGAAAATCCTTTTTCTACCCATAAATATGTCAATGTCAATAATAATTAACTTATAGATTTTTAAGTTTGAAAAAGGTATACTTGATTTTACTGAATTTATGTGTAATTCACATTTGAATTCATGTGCCTTTGAGCATGTGATTAATCCTTCATATATTTATGTGTAATACTTTTAGTCACACAAATTTTATCTAATATGTATTATAAATGAATAATTATAAATAATATCTTGAATATATCTCACATTAAGGATATGTGGTGCATCTTGAATGCATCTCATCATAGTAGTGAGTAAAATATGAATTATCATAGCACTTAGTGAATATGAATTATCATAGTAACGAGGGAAAATTCAATTCTCACCTTTATACACGAGAAAAATATTTTTTTGAATACGTAAAATATTCAGATGAATATAATTTATGGAGTATATGTTTTATTTTTAGATTGAAGATGAAATTTAGAAATGCATATCTCAAAATAGATTAATTACATGAAACATGTGTAAGATAATATATGAAATTAATTATATCTAACATAAAAATATATAATCTTGTAGGAATGCATGATATAGATGAGCTTATGAAGTACATATATCAAAATAAATGAATTATGTGAATCATATGTAAGACAAAATATAAAACTAAAGATGTCTAATATAAAAATATATAATCTTATACGCATGTATGTTATAAATAATTTTATTGGATGCAAGCCTAAAATATGATTAATATCAATTATTAATATGCCACACATGCTATAAATGTAAGTGGTGTATAAACACATAATTTTGGCAAAACACCATTATCCATTATATCTTTGTCATGTATTTCCATCCCTGGTCCACTTGTGTACATTTGCATATTTTTTTAATACAGTTTTGTCTCATTAGCATCCCTTTAGCCTTGATATAATTATATATCATCTATTTCATATCAGATTTATCTATTGCTAACTTGAAGTTACTATTAATCTATTCTATAAGCACTCTTATATCTCTTTTGATCCTTTTTTTCTACTAATTTAGAATCAAATATATGCCAATTTTTTATTAAACAAAATTTGTGACTTGTTGATTCTATCCCTCATGTGTTTGTGGATACAATCATTCTAGGTTTCATTTCACATGCCCTAACTTTAATTTTCACACTATCCCATAGCCAACCTTTATTGTAATTGTCATATATATATGTATGTATGTATATGTATATGTATATATGTGTGTGTATATATATGTGTATATGTATTTATATATATGTGTGTGTGTGTGTGTGTCTATATATATATATATAGACACACACACACACACACACACACACACACACACACACATACATATATGTATATACATATATACATATATGTATATACATATATATATATGTATATATATGTATATATATGTATATGTACATGTACATGTATATGTACATGTACATGTATATGTATATGTATATATGTATATGTATATATATATATATATATGTATATATGTATATATGTATATATGTATATATATATATATATATATGTATATATATATGTGTGTGTGTGTGTGTGTGTGTGTCTATATATATATATATATATATATATATATACACACACACACACACACACACACACACACACACACACACACACACACATACATGCACACACACACACACACATATATATGTATATGTATATATATGTATATGTATATGTATATATGTATATGTGTGTGTACATATATACCTTTACACACACACACACACACACACACACACACACACACACACACACACACACACACACACACACATCCTTATTCATTTATCAAGTGTGTATTAATTGAAATGCCCTCCTTAATTTTTAGTCATGCATTGCTTTCATTTATCACTACACTTTTCAATTAACCTAGACATTGATCATGTATTGTTGTTACATAAATTTCAAGTCTTTAACCAACATCACCTAATGCCAAAATAAGTTTATAATATGATATTATATTTGAATTTTATTATCTAGGAGAAGAGTTTAATCCCTTTCTCTAACTTGATTTGGGATTCACTTAGATGAAAAATATAGTTACATTGGCCCTGTAACTCCAATCACCTAGGATGTCTAGCTTCAACTCTTCAATAGGTTTCCTTAATTAGCTAACTTACATGCACTATTTTTATAATTAAATTTGACTATTACGTCAAATATTGAAAGATAAAATTTTTAGCAAATTATGCCCATCAACTTTCTCTAGTGTAGCCACATCCCTTTTCATCATTATAGTGCACACCTGCCCAGTAAATATTAGAAGCTAGAAAGTAACATGGTATACAATATGAACCTAAGAACATAATAAAAAATGACATATGTCCACAATATAAGGCCTACCATCTTTTCCAATACACAATTGGTGGCTTATTGATTCTTTCATAGAGGTAATTTAGATCTAGAGCTTTAGGGTGTCAGCGTAGTTATCTCCAAATATAGATTTAAATATTGAAATTTCATAAATTTTCTTGGGTGTGTGTATTTTCATCTATCTTTGTCTTTTCGTCATTTCTATTACTTTTTAAAGCATTGTCATAGTTTAACTTACTATTTTAGGACCATTTCATATGTGATTGATATAATTTACTATTTTGACATATATCTTTATTGTACCATATATATATATATATATATATATATATATTTTATCATTCATTGTTTATTCCTTAAACCAAAAATAATAGAAACATTTTGGTGAACACATCCAATATTTAATTACATAAACCCTTATGGTTTCCTTTTTTTTCATCTATTTAGGGTCAACATTTATGATTTTATGACTAATTTATTATTATAAATTAGTGTAGTGTTTGTGTTCACATTTCATTTATGGTCCTCAAA
>JARHVA010008893.1:0-2500 GCA_037957365.1 Torreya grandis | reverse complement strand
AAACCTATTTGGATTAGGATCCTAAATCTTCCATGCCAATTTTGGAATGTTTTGGTGTTTCCAACCATTGAAAATACCATAGCTAAATTTTTGATCTTTGATAAATTAACTGATTATAAGGGGCTTTCCACATACACTCATATTTTGGTTTATGTTGATTTTTTTCTTGCATATGCCTACCTAGTTTGAGTTGAGGGTAGATGATAATATTTTTGGCATAGTATAAAGGATAAAATAGAATTATAAGTGAAAACACAACTTTAATGAGTATTTGGTTTCGTTTATGTATGTATTATGGACTGGACAAACTAGAATCCCTATACCTACATCTACATAAGTGTAGGAAACCTAATGTAAGCATTTAATAGTAGAAAATAGTCAAAAAAACATAATAAAAATAATAAATATACTGATAATTATCTTAATATAAATGCAAATTACTATCATGGTCTACACCAATATGCATAGCAAGATATGTTCTCTTTACCACTTGGGTTTATATTATTTTATTGTATTTGTTATGCACATGGTTAAATAGGTAAATTTTCACCATTTGTCACATATTGTTAAATTATAAATATTTTCATATTATATTTAAATAGAGTTTTATTTTCTTAGTGTGTTTATTTATTGAGTCCATTTAGAAGAAAACAACTACCTACATAGCCCAAAAGAGCCTTAAGATGATTTAATTCTCCATTTAGAGAAGATCATGTGTATTTAACTAGAAAATTTGATTAAAACGATTGAAAATTGGTTCCCTCCACCTTAATTAATCAATGACATATGAGAAAAAAGGATTATATAATTGTAACATAATTTTAATTGAGATCTTTATTCAGAAGATATATTCTTTTGGATTAGAAAGATGAGTTTTTTGAAGAGTGTGCTACATGATTCCAAGTGTGACCCTTGATTTAGTTTTATAGAGTAATATTTGTAATGTATCTAATAAATAACTTATTTATATTCATAGTAAATATATTAGGAATAATGTCATTTTAAAAATCTAGACATTAAATTAATGGGATACAATTCTACACTACTAGATAGGTGCACATTGTGCCCCTATCTGCCTAGAAAACACTTATCCTAAAAGGATAAAAGCTTTTGAAGCTAAAGTGACATCAAAGTGTAGGTTTTTTTATTAAGGGTAAAGGGTGGGTTTTTATAAACTAGGGAACCATAGCCTAGGAATTAGAATAAACAATCAAGGCCTAGATAGCCAGATATTACAATACACTAGGTGATATGACAAAAAAAGGATAAAAAATAACAACCATAGAATTATTTAAAAATAGCAATAAAAATAGCCACATGAGCCAATGTTTTCAACAACAATAGTTTTCTTTCAACCAAAACAAAATAAGAACTAAAATAACTAAAAATCTCCCATAATATTTTATTTGTTATATTTGAGAGACATTGCCATGGCATTCATACCATGTTTACCTTATCCTTGTTTTCTAGCACTTACACTTTTCCATTCCCCTTCCTCCTTAGGATTCAAAAATATAGAAATGGCAATTTCTAGGAATTTCTCTTGGTTCTTTAATTATACTAAGGCAAGACTTTGAGCTGATGAATCTGATCTGTTATCAGTATTTCCATCTATCTTTTCTTGTAACACAACCAAATCATCCTCCTTAACTCTTTCCTCAACATGTAATGCCTCCTTATTTTGGGTTATCTCTACTTCTTCCAAAGGATTTTTAGATATAAGTTTTGGTCCCTCACTCTTGCTTCCACTATCATTCGCATTTGAAACCACATAATGCTTTATTTTATATTTCTTTTACCACGAAAACTTTTTATTAAATTTGAAACTTAGACAATCATTAACAAGATGTCATATTTTGAAACATCTTTGGAACCTATATGAGATTTCTAATTCTCTTACTCATTACCTCTTGTAACTTTTTAAAAAGGGGTTAGCACCTAAGTCAAACTAACCATAACAACACATGTTGTTGCTAAGTGATACCTACATGGCCATATACTCTGGAGAGGAACTCATAGTTGTATGTATTATTCCCTCCTAGATGTGTGCATAATGGTGATCATGAAATGAGATGCTCTTTACCTATTGTACCCTTTGGTACAAGAAATTCAAGTGAAATTTGATTTATATAATTATTCATAGTTTAAATTATATAAATTTTATGTGTATTTAAGTTTAATATATCTTGAGTAAGACAAACTACATGTTATTTGAGGTTCTTGTTCGACAATGCTTGATAAATTTAATTATACCATATCTTTGTATATATAGGGATCTCTTGATTTTGAATTAGCACCTAGTGGCATGTGAAAACATGAAAATATAATTAACATATGGGGATAAAAAAGTCCATAAGGTGAAAAGTACAAAAAACTTATTAAAATATAAGTTTGAATAATAATGTCATGATTTGACACATGTGACAACGTAGGTGTCTAACTCATATGCATGTGTCCAGATGCTGAAAACATAGAGATAATAGAAAAATGCAAACATACC
>JARHVA010008892.1:177500-404265 GCA_037957365.1 Torreya grandis | reverse complement strand
TTAATTTGAATAAGGAGGTAGTGAAATTAGTTGAAAATATAGGATCACATTGGTACAAAGTACTACCAACAAGAGGCTCTTTTGGCATTATATTGTTAGTTTTATTTTTAGGTGTAAAAGAAGAGGAGAGGAAAGAGAAGATGTATCTAATATATCATCATCAACATTTCATTGACATGTTCATAGTAATCCTCATAACTATAATTATAACAATAGTCATCATCATCATCATCATCATCATCATCATTATAAATGAAATCATTATCATGTTCTAATGTAAAATATTGAAAATTTGTCCATTCATTACTATAATTATGAGAAAAAATCAAAACTTCATCAATTGGGTGAGGGGTACGAGACTTATTCAATGCCATTTTAAATTTGTCAAAGAAGATAATGAAAATAATGAATATAAATCACACAATATGTATAATGTAATTTAACATAAGTATATGTGCACCTATTACAAATATGTAACCCAATGTGTAAAATAAATTAGGATTGTAAGTGAAACACTAATTGCTAGTATTTTGGTGTATAAGGACTTAGTATGTGGATCCAAGGTTTTGAATAAGGGTTGTTTTGAAAAAAAATTACATTAAATGAATGAAAACCCTAATATAAAATGAAATTTAATGAACTAGGTTATGCCAAAAACTAGGAAAATACAAAAGTTTGTAACCCTAATTTAGTAAACAAAAATTAGAAAAAGGGTAAACCCTAAACAAAACTAAGGTTTTAAGCAATATTCTAAGTACATCAAGTTCACCAAAAAATTTAACCTTTTAGGAATTATATGGTGTAAATATTATTTTTTTAAAGGGATGAGTATAACAATAATCTAGAATACAAAATGAAAATAGTTGATTTGACAAACCTTTCCTAAAATAGGAAGTTTAGAGAGAAAGAGTACTTATTTAGAATAAAATCAGTCTTTTTTTGGATCAAAAAGATGAAATAGGCTAGATAAAAATGAAAAAACATTTTGTTATATGACTATAGATGAAATGTGGTCTTGGATATTAGTGCCAATATCAGGACAGTAGCACCATGTGGTGTTAGTGTCCCTCTTGGAGTTATTTGAAACTTTCAAAGAAGTTATAGGAGGTTTTGGGGGGTCCTATTATTTCAAGGAGGTGACTTAGGACCATTTGGGGTTATAAAAAATATGGGATATAAGACATAATAAATATCAAAATACTCAAACTGGCCATGCCAACAAACTAAGACCATCTTAAAGAACAATAAATTACATAGTAATTGTGGTTACTTGAAAAAATTAGGGTGTATACAAGTTTATTACTTTGATTTTGGTGTTTAGGGGCTATTAGACCTCTATATAATGATTTTAAACCATCATAATGCATCTAATAAGATCAAAAATGCTATCAAAAGAAGAAAAATGATCTACTTAGGGTTTGATTGGGTCTTAGAAGCACCAAATTTGTTAGTGATTATTGATAAACATCAGGCCCATAAATTAATATTTATTGCTAAAAATTAGTAGGTAATAGTGGATCCCTTCAACCCCTAAGAGAAATATTCCTCACACTTCTCCTCCATGAACCACACCAACTAGATAACCTTATTTACTATACATGTGACCCGATGGAGGTCTTGTGTGGTTTCTTACTTTGTTTGGACATGTAGTTTTCATTTTAACATGGTTTTGAACTAAGTATCATATATTTGTCCTTAAAGAGTCCTATAAGACAATATTAAGTTTGAAAACATTTCAATGAGACATCCTTATCATGGCTCCTTGGAATATCTTCATGTACTTTGCCTTTGTTGAAACTATATGCTCACTTTATAGACCCTTCATTAAGGTAATTATTAATTAGGAAAAATGCCATATTATAACCACATAAAATATGTTAAATAGATTTATTAATTAATTTTAAAATTATATTGTAACATATAAAATGACCTATTTTACCTCCCTTTCCTACCATGCATCACATTATGCTATGTTTGGAAGTTAAATCAATGAATAAAGAAGTTTTTAAATGTGAGTATATGTTATAAATGGGTGGAATTGGACATATTGACTAGGTATATGAGTAGAATGAGGCAAAACATGATATTCATCAAATATGAAATGGTCTAAAAGGACCTAATTTAAACTCTACACATGGTGTTGACTCCTCATATTTGATATCCCTCAAGGGAATTACTTTCCAAAATTATACCAAACCTTCAGTAAAATTATTAAAAATGCACTTCATGAACCAATGATGTAGAAAATTATAGACTCGTGACTTTGATAACTCAAAACCATCTTGAAACATTGACCTCTATGACCTTATAACATAAAAACAACCTAGTACCATAATAATACATTCTTTCATAGCTTTACTAGGTGCATAAACACTGAAACCAGAATGACAAAAACCTAGAAATCATTGTAAGCATCTCAACATACCTGGTTTGGGGATAAATTAATCTATGGTGGTTAAATTTTTCCAATATTTATTATGTCCATATCATGTATCCAAAACCCCAAGATAAAAATTATATTACAATTGATTAGGTGTGATTTGAAATGAAGTATACACTTAGGTCCCACATTATATTCATTGATATGGCTTTGGGATGTTGGAAATATTTAATAGTGTATCATAAAAATCCATTACTAATTTTTTTCCTTATAAATATAATATATGTTCATTCTTAAATTTTATAGTCATTGTCTAGTGCACATATTTATTTCTGAATCATTTTCAATCCACACACATTTGACTACTTTCATTAAGAATGTAGCCTAGATATATAATGGAATATATTGTTTGATTATAAGCTAAGTTAACCCTTATGGAGGAGAATCATCCTTATTGTGAGTTTCAAGGTTATCCTAAACATTTTTGGTACCTTAAATAAAAGTGCATGATTATGTGAATATGGATTTTTAGTTTTAACATTGACTAGTAGATCATTTATTTATCCAAGACCTATTCATCTTTCAGGAATAGATGAATAATATGCTCATTAATTCCTTGTGAATATTTCCCCAATCCTTATCCTTTATATTAAAAATTTTATAATTTTTTAAACTCAAAACCATTTTTTTAACAAATGAGAAAGTATGGGTAAGACATCATCCTTGATAAGGGGAATGATGTATTTCCCTATAACAAGATTTATATCCTTTGGAGAAAAGTGAACCAACTAACCAGATTGGTATATAATTTTTTATTTAAGTGAAACATCTTAGCATGAAAATATAAAATAATCTAAATAATGAATTTTTAAATAGGAATGTATCCTGCATAGGGGTGACCATAGAAATATGAATATACACACTATTTGTATCACTTGACCTAGAACTTAACCTTATATCAAACTAAAAAAGGGTAAGAAATTCAAAAACCATGCCTACACTTGCTATGAGGAAAAACATACTATACTATTATATTAATAATAATAACCTTTATGAGATAAGGTTCATGTAGAAATGAAAATTACAAATCAAAACTAAAAATATGGTTTATACATAGTAATGTGAAACCCTATAATGGAATATTTAACCCTAAGAGTAACTTAGGGTTTGGATATTATCGATAAAATATTCAAGCTCACTAATATGTGTTATTTTTATTGAAATAAATTTGAATAATTAACCATAATTACATATAATATTTATACATGAATTCATATTATAATATTTATACATGAGTTCATATTATAATATATGCAGTAACGTATATATCTTGTAAATGACATATATGAGTTGACCCATAAGAATGATTTCAATTTTAAATTTGATTATTGATTGGTGTCAAAAGAAATCATATTTATACAATACCATCATATGGTATTATCTAAATCTAAAATTATTATTCAAGAGATAATAACATTGATTTGATGCTTTGGAGATGTTTAATTAAGATAAATATCTAGTTTGATATAGATTATGGGATTTCTTATAGGTGACAGAGAGAAACATGGTAAGGTTAAACCCATAGAAGGCATGATAATGTGAGAGAATGGATAATGAGACTCATTTTGTATGACAAGTCATGTATGGTGATGGCAACTTAAAACTGACATTTCCAAGTATCAATTCTAAGACTTTATTATTGGAAATATCAGAGAAATAGACCATTCAATAAGAATTTCCTCTTAAGAGTATAGTTACATCTCAAATCATGTAAGTATGGACATTTAGGTTAAAGCCAAAAAAAGTATAGCTTAATGAATTAATTAATAAAATATTACTCTATAGAAAGGGCAAGAAATTTAATAATCTCAATCTATTATCATTGGCCAAGTACCACTATAGGCATCATCTCAAGAAGGTTTAACAAAATTATATAATAAAAGTACTAGTGTTCCTAATAGTTTACCATCATATTTACATTAAAAATATTCAATTAAATATGGAATTCAACGTAGTGTATAATTTTTATATCCAAGTGGTTGGTTAGGTGATTATATCATAATTGGTTTTATTGATTGTGATGAAATCAATGGTTAGTATTCAATTTTCAAAAAATAAAAAATACAAAAAAATAAAATATTTAGAAACAATCAAAAAATAAGACCTATGCATGACATGATTTTATATTTACATGATTGATTTATGTTATTTATCATATACATGATAGATTACATATCCATTTTATATGCACATGCTTTTCACAGTGTAAATGAGTGGGATGCAAGACATACAGGTTACATATGATATACATGGACATCCATATGCAAGACATTCCTTACACCCAAGGGATATATTTCTACATTGTGGGCATGCCTACACTATAGGAATATCAATGCACCTTATCATATTATATCTTTCTATGACTATTACATTGATCATATTGAGTTACTTAAACTATTTATACATGACTTGCTTTTGTGTACACTATTTATGGTGTTATATTATATGGATATTATATTTTTATATGATTCAATGATGGCATGGATTGATTATGTAGACTATAATTGTATGTTCCATTCATGTTGATGTTGTTTCTTATTATTTTCATGTTGATGATGTTTTTTCTTACAGGGTGTGATCATTTGTGTATTACATTATGTGTTGATGGGTACATGTTACATAGATTTTTATATGTGTCACCATCAATGTGTGGTTAAAATTAAATTAAATTACTTGTTAAATTTATTTATTATTGATGTATGTTACAATACAAGGTAATTGATGTCTATTACATTGAGTAGTATTGTATGTGTTTCTATAAGTGTATTGATTATGTGTTATCACATCATGCATCAATTATGTCTATGATACCCTAGTCCATGTCATCTCCATGTTGTCTATGTTATGTTAGATTCAATTCAAAATAAAGTGATGTATTGATTTATTTTGTATGTCATTATCATGAAATTGTGTGCCTATGTGTGTGGATACAAATATGACTATTTGTTGATATTTTGTCCTCATTGATATCACACATTCTTCTAGTATGTGTGATTTCATGATTTCTATCATATATCTTCTACATGGATTATTTTTGAATGCTTATATTTATGATGATTATTACAATTTTGATCATTAATGTGTGCCTAATTACTATGTATACTTAACATGACACTTTTATTCCTTAGGTTATATATTTCATATGTTAGTTAATGATTATATTGTTATAATATCCATTTCTAGCAGTCAATTCAAAGTTTTAATTTTATGTATTAACCTAATGTAGTGTTCCACCTTTTATAAATGATCCTAGTATGGGGTTACACCCTTTACATATGAAACTATTACAGATTCCACCTAAATAATTATGATGAAACCGTAGGTAGTGTAGTTAAACATTATTTGGTGCTCAATTACTAGCACTTCTCAATCTATAATGTGGGTTGAGGCATGTAATTCTCAAACCCATGGTTTTAATAGTGGAAATACCCTTCGGGTATAATCACTCCATGGAATTCTCTAGTGATCTCATAGGGTAGTTTGGTTCACATACACATAGGTGTATTTATTCCTTATTTTTTCAATATCAAATAGTTCAATGATATAGATTGATCCATATTTTATATCATGAGTACACATTTATTTATACATTTTTGTAAACATAAAATGAAAAAACATAGGTACAAAATGTCTTTATTTTATCCTTTTAATATAGCATTTTTAATACTAGATGAAAATGGGGATATTTATACACACATAAATTTGGTATTAGACATTTGGTAACACAATTATCAACCTAAAATTTACATACATGACTTGTTTGTGCACATTTGACTCTTTATCACATTCTTATTTATCCATTCATATATATATGGACTTGCCTATCCCAATTTGTTATCATTTATATATAGGATCTCCTTATTCTATGCCTTAATGCTTTATTATCCTAAGCACATTATTTACATAATTCATATCATTATTTCTTCTTTCTTAGATAATACATGTAATATCTATATGTCATGAGTTACTAGTATTGTCTTTCTTCACCAAAAATGTTCCAAGTTCTTTAAAAAACTATTTTTAAAATTCAAATTCATCCTTTGGGTCAACCTAAACATTTCACATATTAGCTATGGAGGAAAATTAATCAAAGAGTCATCTATATATACAATACAAGCCTAAGGTATAATGCACTTGTTCACTATTTGAAAAAAAACTTTCAAATTAATAAATATATTTACACATCCTTTAGTCACTCTCAAAAATCATCTAAATTTATAAACCCCTCATAGGAAGAGTCCTAAAATCCAAGTCTGAACATTAATTACAAAGGTCAAATTTTTATGTTATCAAGTTTTAAATATAATTCTATTCATTAAATTATAGTGGATCACTATTGAAAACACATGCATATAGGTTAAATATTTAAGTTTGGTTTGAGACCTCTTTAAAGTATTATAATGCAAGGAACACTCAACCACTCAATAGGGTCTGGTTGTGGATATCCAACCCATATTAATAACCCACTTTTATAGGTCAAACAGTTTTAAAAGTATATCTAAGGTTTCAAAGAAAAGGAAGAAAAAATATAAATATATACATAGGAACAAGGTCAAAATAACACAAAAAAATCATCTTGATATGTGGTCACAGTGATATATGGAAGAACATACCAAAAACACATATAGATAAAATTATGGTAGACATTAAATATATCCATTTATCGTAGGTGTCTAGACTTGCCAACACCATCCTAGCACATTCTAATAATCAATCTCATAATTTGAGTGACCATAGAGACATTTAATACCATTATAGATGATTGTACACAAACATTGAGCAAATCTAAATGATACATAAACTAAGTACCTTATCCCTTAGTCATTTCTATATTTAGTAAGTGTAATAAATATCTATTATAATTTAGTTTTGTGTGGATTATGTTATATCTTATACAATCTTAATTTCAATATTTTTATACCTATTTCCATCACTAAAATACAAAATACTTTAAAACATTAGTATTATTATGTGGTGTGGAATTGCTTTATGTCCTCATCATTAATGTGGAATATTTTGTAGGATTTAACTATTAAATAAAATAATTTTAGTGAGAGTTCCATCTTTGGAAGGGATACGACTAAATCTATTATCTAGATATTTGATTTTGTATACTCTATGAAGGTTTTTTTGTACATCTCTTTCGGTGATTTTGACCATAATTCATTAAATGGTTGGTCTAGATTGAGTATAATAAAAAATTCACCATGAGGTATTTCATTTAATAGGGTTGATGGAAATAATGGAGGAACAACCCATATAGAACGTAAATGGGTTTAAACTTACTAGAAAAACTTAAAAAGTGACATGGTTGGAAAAAAGTTTTAAAAATATAAGATATAACATAAATAAAGAAAATTTGAATATGCTACAACTATTTACCCTAAAATATAGATTAATTAATCTAGGGTCAAAGGGGATAGAGATAGCCTAGGGCACAAGGTTAATAAACTATCTATATAGTGGGGTAATTAATATGAAAACTCAGATAAACAATATTATGAATTTATATACTAAGATATGATAATAATAGAAAGTATAGATAAGATAGATACTATAATGATAATGAAAATAAAATACTTAGTTGGTTCTAATGCTAAATAAATCTTATAATGAACATGTTATAAATAGACTAGATTAGTGCCCTATATTAGTCATTTATTTCTATAAATTATACCTATGTGGCCTCAGACTATTATGTCAACCTAAGATGGCCGCATTGATTTTTTTGTCTATCCTAAATGTAGGTGTCTAGTATAGAATACTCATTAGATCTAGATTTGACCACCTGGTATATTCTTGGTTCTATGTCACCTTCAATTTGGTACTCTCAAATTTATCTCATGTAATGTTGTTCCTTATCAAATAGTAAAATCCTAGTTATTCATATTTATAATGGTTATGGGGAAACTGAGATATTAGACACACATTTTTGAGCTAAACCCAAATACCCCTTTCTCAATGGGTGTTGACTACATAGACACTACTCTGAACAGGGCCTAAGACTCATGTAGTTCTCCCCTAGGTGTAAGATTATGTGTGCATAAGGATGCAATGTGTGATAATCAAGTACATAGAATGACCTAGATTTTTACTTGGAAAATATGGCTCATGGGATGATCCTTCAATATTTCATACTTATATATGTTTTGTACCTATTAATGATATTTAAATAAGATAAATTAGGTAAGCTTTGTTTACTTAAATGCTTGGTTGAATGTTTTTGGTATTTTTATTGTGAGTTATTTGGTTTGTGCTAGGTGAGGAGTGAATGAAGATTGATCATGCATATATACCAATCATTTTGGATAATATCTCACATTAAATCACTTAGGATTATTATAGGTATATGTTTCATTTGAAAATTGGATGGATTTTAGGGCACTAGACATTTATGTTGGGATAGGACACTTCATCAATGAATGTGTCTGATTAGGATACAAGTTTTCAAGTAGGTAGAAAATAGGCACAATTATATAACTTGTAGAGATAAAATATAAGCATGTTTTTAACATTATAATCATAATATAAATTTTGAGTCATCAAAATAACATTATTTATACTAATATATAAGCAATTTGCCATAAAAAGATAGTGTATGTGACCTTGTTAGTAGTGGTGAAGGTTTAGAAGATGATGGTACATCCATGATATGAATTTTATAATTATACAAGACTAATATGCTATATAATTCATAAATATTGTCTACATTTCCCCCTTTAATTTAGTAATGAAATTTTTAGTTTAAAGGAAATAAATGCATACATGGATGTGTATATCACACCTTGTCTTTGTGTGAGCCTATCTTGAGTGATTTATTGGTGACTAACCTAAAACCAAGAGTAAGTTAGAGTATATAATTAGTGCATATAATCTGAAATTTAAAAACATTTATATTATTAAAATTGAAATAGAACAAGGTTTAGGAGTACATGTGTGTATTGATGCAACCAACTTACCTTTTGATAACTTGATTTGAAAATATGTATCATTATGAACCATTAGAGATGATATTAGGATAAATATAAATATATAAATTGGATAAATATATAAATATTTTATGACACATTTCCCCAACCTTAGAGAAAATATGAGTTTCCACCATAAAATTGAGAATAGCTCAATTGTGTAACCTAGTCATACTTATAACCTAGTGAGTGTGAGTGAACCAAGTCAAATCACACTATAAATATAATGAGATTAGATAATTTAATCAATTCAAACCTATAAACTTTGAAATATTTATTTATTTAATCACCTCAACAACACCAAAATTTGAACCAACTACTGTAGTAGATTAGCTCAATACAATTCGTAATAGTCCAACCTAGTGAGCTAAAGTTTGAAGTGTTTGAAATATGAAATCTAATTTGATTTTGTAATTTTTAGGTGTGATTTACATATCATATGAACCTTACATATGTATCATATTTAAACCTAGGTATAACAATGGTACTAATGTATATAAGTCTGCCACAACTGTGTATCCAAATCATATAACTATGAATTTGGCCAATTTGAGAATTGTGTAAGTGTGGAGAACATGTTTCCATAACATACCCACATTGAAATCTAAAACTAATAATTGCTTTAATTATGTATAACATGTTTCCAAAATATTCCCCCGTTATATATTTAAAAGTAATAACTGATATGAGTGTAGAGAACATGTTTCCAAAACATGCCCCCACTACAATATGAATTTGTGAATAATTTGGAATCCATGCCTTTATGGCATTCCCCCACTAATATTCCCACATTTTGAGGTGAGGGTAAGTATGAAATGTTAGTTACCTTACCTCAAAAGGATAATATATCCATGTAAATTGTGAATGTATCATGTAGCATATAGGAAAAACATGTTGAGGTAGATATATAATTGAATTATGTTAAATGTGCTCATATTAGGTCCTAATACGCATGATATAGATCATGGAAATGTATAGATAGTAATATTACAAGATCAATAATCAATCAATCACACACACAAGATGACTTAAAATCAAATCAAAATAAAATGGTACAAGGATACATCAAATAAGGTGCATTTTCAAATGCCACACAATTTAAGGGATGTGACTTAGTCAAATGTCCACAAATCAAGGAATGATATATTAAAATGTCAACATATAACAAACCATGACATACCCAAATGTAACAATAAGATAACATGGGGACAAGGATTGAAAATAATGGATCATACTCAATTTCTCAAATAAAAATGACAAGACACTCAAGGAAGTGCATAAAGGAAAATTCAACCAGCATAACCATATCATACTAGTCCCTAGATATATGTGTTAGTAAAAAACATTAAGTACATTACATATCAAGTATACTAAAAAAGATATAAGCATGGATAAAATCATGTGTAATTATATAATCTCAAATATGATAATATAAAATGATCATAAAATGATATAACCTAGATGTACCATGATCAAAGAAGTGGATGCCCCTAATTTCCACATGACATTAGTAGAGAAAAATCCCAACATCTAAAAATACAAAGATCATATATCTATGTATGTTTTTATCACACTCAAAATATGAGTGAAACACATGTATATATAAATAAATGATATGATATATACCAACATGGAACCAACAACATATATTCCAAGGAGATAACAGAACATGTAAATGCTTAAAATAGCTTTTGATTTTTGATTTTTGAATTTTTTTATTTTTTGTAGTTTTTCAGTATATTTGGAGATTATATAAGCTACCAAATTATCTCAAGAGGAGGATGATAATAATTGAGGAGTGGTAAATAAAAATTATTTATTAAACTAAATGTTCATATATATGCATAATATAATTTGAAAGTGTATCATGTTCATTTATCAAGGGGATATAGTGATTAATATACTATGCATCTTGCTCTCTGGTGATGCTAGATTTAATAAAAATATTATTCCAATATGACTTTTGTTTCTCTTTTCCAATATATTCTATGTCCTTTTAATTTAATAATATTCCATTAATGTATCGGTGTCCACCTTAGATGTTAATACATTATGAACATCCTAAGCTATATGGTTTACCTTGCCTTTATCTATATTTGGTTATGTACTTTTTAGAGATGGATTCAACTAATATGTACTAAGTTTTGTAGGTATAAATAGATCATGTGATAACATATCAAGTGGATTAAAACAATTTTTTTCTAAATTTTTCATTTACCATATTGGTATCAGGAATAGTATCACCATTATCATCATCATTTATAATGTTTTTATTTTATTTTTTCAGTATTGGTCAATAAAGGGATATCACATGGTTTGGTTTTTGGTTTTTTGAATATCATTGGTTCCTTTGGTAATTATTTATTATTTATATTTTTTGGATCCTTTGTTAATGGTGTTTTCCCTATTTATTTTCTCTTTTGATCCTTTTCTTATTTTGAATTGCCTTTGGGTAACCATATTTTTTGTTTTGGTAATTGTGGTTTAAGAGAGTTATTCATAATGTGAATGATTTTATTGGTGGATCAATGATATGATCGCCACTACCTTTGCCACTTTTTATTTTTTATTTGATGAAAAAAAAATATGTGTGATGCCCATGTATTCTATGGTATGTACTATAGTATTTAGATTACCTTGCAGGATGTGGATTAAGTAATTTGATCACTTTATCTCAAGTAATTTCTCTTAAGATTTGACTTGGACTCTTAATATACTTTTGGTCACTTTTTGAATAACTTATTTTAGATGTATTTTTTTTTATTGTTTCATTTTGATGTGAGACCTTATTTGGCAAAGCATTGGAAACTGAGGATGCAAACACATTATTAGCACTACCACATGTTAGATTATGTAGGTATCTAGTCTAATTTTTTCAATAATGTGACATTTGAACTAAACTAATTTTACCTTTTTTATTAACTTGCTCATAAAGATGATTTCATTTTTTAATGATTAACAAGAAAAACCTTAGGTACCTTGGTTTGAATATGCATGCATACACCATCTACCTTACCCCTTGAAGAAGTGATAGCATGGACTTGGTTAGAGGGATGGTAGCTATCAACCTCCTTAAAGTTAGGAGAAAGATGTTCATTACTATTTTAATAAGTTTTATAAAGAGGTAATAAATTATTATTTTGTTTTGAAACCCTCTCATTATATTGATCAAGTTGTTTACTCATTTTAATTGATTTCATCATATATAAAACATAACAAGTAACAACTACCATGATGTACTGTAAAATGAAGTAGCTAAGAGATATATCCATATTAAACATGTTTGTATAATAGGGGAAATTTTGATTTTTAAATTTTGAACACTTTTAAATTAAGATTAAAAAAATAGTAAATCAAGAAACCTTATGTCAACTAGGGTTTTGAGACCAAAGGTCAGGATCACCATAATGTGCTAAATGAAGATAAATCCATATAAATTAATTGGCTAAAAAAATTTGAATCTGAAACAAGTTTTTAAGAAAATAAGGAAATGATACAAACTCAAAAAAATATGGAAACAAAAGTACAATGTATGGCATGTATATCTAAATATAATAAAAATGTTAAAATGATAAATTAATAAAATCCATATAATATTTTGGTAAAAAAGAGGTTTTTGCATATAACAATCTGAGTATAGATACTTTTGAGTACTTTTAAAATGGAGATGTTTGGAAGCCAGAATAATCCTATCAAGTAAAAAGAATATTCAAGCATCTAAACATGAAACCCTTGTAACCATATGAGTGCAAAATCCTAGGGTAGAGTTTTAGATCTAAAAAATCCATCACAACCAACTAAAACCCTAAGAGGATTGAAACCCTGAATCAAGTTAGGTTTATAAAGGGAGACTTAGAGGTTAGGTTCACAAGTTTAACCCTAAAATCTATATTAGGGAATCTAAGGGTAAATGGGATAGAGATAGCCTAGATAACAAGGGTAATAAACTATTTCTATAGCAGTCTAATTAATTTTCAAGATAAGATAAAAAATATATTTTGAATTTATATACTAAGATATGCTAAAAATAGAAAGTACAACAATGCTAAATATTATAATGGTAATAAAAATAAGATACTTAGCTAATTATAATGTTAATACAGATTTAATATGGAATAGGTTAGAAATAGACTAGATTAGTTCTTTGGATAAGTCATTTGTTTCTACAAATTACACCTATGTCACCTTGGACACTTGCATCAACCTTGGATGGTTTCATTGATGCTTATATCTAACTAGGATATAGGTGTCTAGTATAGAATACTCATTAGATCTATATTCAACCACCTAGGATATTTTAGGTTATGTTTTGCCTTCACTTTGGTGTTCTCAGATTTGGATAGGGACCATCACTCTTTATTGAATATCAAAACCTTGTTTTTTCATCTTCATAGTGGTTATGGTAAAAATGGGTTAGTGGGAACATGGTGTCGAGCTAACCCCAAAAACACCTATACTAATGGGTGTTGCCTACATAGCCACTACACTGAAGAGGGCCCCAAACTCATGTAGTTCTCCCCTAAATGTGGGCTTGTGTGTGCATGAGGATGTAATGTGTGATATGAAAGTACATAGAGTGACCTATCTTGTAACTTGGAAAATATAGCTCACGGAATTCTCATTTAGTAATTTAGACTTATAGATGTGTTGTCCCTATTACTGATATGAAAATAAGAGAAAATAAAGAATCTTTTCTCACTTAAATACT
Organism: Torreya grandis; assembly: GCA_037957365.1. Classification (NCBI taxonomy): domain Eukaryota; kingdom Viridiplantae; phylum Streptophyta; class Pinopsida; order Cupressales; family Taxaceae; genus Torreya; species Torreya grandis. The sequence continues at coordinate 390,149 of JARHVA010008892.1, read as the reverse complement.
TAATAGAATGATTTTAATAGTTTATCTTGTGAGTTATTTGATCTATGCTACGTGAATAATGAATGAGGATTGATCATACATATTTACCAATCTATTTGGAGAATATCTCACATGAAAGCACTTAGTCCAACCATAGATATATGTTTAATTTATAAATTAGATTAATTTTAGGATATTGGACACTTGTGTTGGGATAAGAAATTTGTGTATAAGTAGGTGTGTGACTAGGATAAAAGTGTTTGGGTAGGTAGAAAATAGGCATGGGTCTAAAACTTGTAGAGATATAAGATAGGTATGTTTATAACATTATAAGCATGATAGAAGATTTGGGTTATCATAATAACATTGGTTTTACTAAGAGATAATATTTTTTTCATAAAGAGATAGTGTATACATATAATACTTTAAAACTTTATCAATTATTGATGCTTTCTCTCTTGGAAGAACCTGTCGAGTCTCAATCTCTTAGAGTGCATGCCTTAATGGATGCACTAGGAAAGGGGTGGGAAGACCATTGGTGTTTTTCAAGATTGTTTTCCATTTACTACCACTTATTATATATGTAACATTCTCCTAAAGGCATTCCCCTAAGTTTTACCTCATCTTTTGCACCCTCCTCTAGTTATTTTCTAACTTCATTAGCCCTTCCCTAGCCTAAACTCCTTTTTGATAGTTTACAATAAAATTTCAGCCCCATTAACCCTATAATCTAATTGATAAAATTCATTTAGGTTCTAGGTCAGCCCTTGGCTGATCTAGACTAAGACCTAATTTGATTTTATAAATAACAATATAGAGTTGATTGGGTCGACCCTGTCAACTAAACATTTGAAAAGGATTGGGGTTAAATTCAAAAATATATATAAATTCATTTCACCATTCTTAAAAAGATAATAATAAGAATATTATATTATATATATGCTTATGCACCATTCCACTTGAGGATCATAGCTTATGGATTCATTCTTTCTTTAGAGATATGGATCTTGACTTGTGGAGAAATATTTTGGATGCATAGATAGGTTGTGTAGCCTAGAGCTAACTTATCCTTATTATCTTTACATACCACAACAACCTCTTACAAATCACCTTGGCTAAGGGAGAGATTGGGGCTCAGTTGGTTCATCTTTAAAGGTAAGTATTCCTAACTTTTTTCCTCTTTTATAAGATTAGATAGATTTGAATTTGTACATCTCTCCCATACATTAGGATTTCATATACATTGATGTGAGTATATATCTTCTATGCATGTTTAAATTTTATTTTTATTACCCATAGATTGTGACACAAGATTTGGTGATCACTATATTAGGATTTTATATTACTTTCCATTTACTTTGTGAATATGAAAACACAAGAGCTAGTTAGGGTTATTATGTAGTTTTGCTTGACTAGAGGATTTGGAACCATCCCTAGTGATATTATTCTGGTAATAAATCCCTTGTCTAGGTCTAGTAGATCCATATTGGTCATGACCCCAAATATATAATGTATCAACAATAAAAAGTGTAGGTAGGATTTATCTTTTCTAAGCTAGGATTGATTTATAGATCGGTGGCATTTCCCTTTGCATATATTATGGTGAACACAATGTGAATTTAAATCTTACAAGTTTTATCTCACGCCATCATTTTTGTCATCATATTATATTTTTATATATTTGAACTACTATATCAAACCATTTAGTTAGTTCTAATTTTGTATGCACATGTTTAACACACAATCACTTCAAAATGTCTATGTTCTATCTTTGTAAGTCTTTGCCAAATATAGGATATTAGATCAAGTAGTTTAACATAGTATTATTATTCAAGCCCATATTAGCATACATAGTCAACCTATTGAATTTTTATACTATTTATTTTATTAAAATACAATTCAATAAACACAATTGAACAATTTGATTTTGTTCATTATCTCTTCTTCAGCACGTAGGGTTTTACAAATTTGGTCAAACAAGTCGACCTAATTGGTAGAATTTTAAAGTGGAATTTGAACATCACATCATAAAAAAATTCAAGTTAAAACATATTCAAGCCCATCAAGGTTCCTTTATTTTATCTCTATCATTTCCATTATTCCTTCAGTACTATTTTTCACAAGTTTACAATCTATAAAAATGTAACCCTAAAGCTAACTGGGTCGACCTAGTCAACTCAATTTTGTAGTTTGTCTTTTATCTAAGAGACATAGCCAACCTATTCAGCTATGTTATTTAAGACCTTATTTATGTAGAACAATAGTAACCCAGTCAACTCTGTTTTGTATTGGTTTTATACATTGTCACTTGAATTGACCCTGTACTATTATCAATCAAGGAATTAACATCTATTTGCTAATTATTAATTATCCTTTCCTTTTTAGTTGTTTACCTGATTAAAGTAACTCACATATCTTAAATATGTATTTTTTCAAATTACCATTATAGTTACACTATTTTATTCTTTTTCACACACTACCAAATCATTTTACATTCAAAAATTATTAAACATTTGTCTTCCTAAGGTCTATCTACTTAGATTTCATCACCAAGGGGGAAGATGACTTGGTTTTCTTGACAAGTATAAATATGTGGTTGATTTTATTTCTATGGGATTGTGAAGTATAGGGGTAGGTTCCAATACCAAGCTAGTACCATTACCAATACATATCCCTTTCATTCCAAACATCGTGAAACCAACCTTAGACTACTTTTTAGTTCCTTATTCCATCCAACTTCCCTATAACATTAAAATTTAAACTTTTTTATAACTTAATAACACTTAGGATGACCAAGTAGTTATCATTATATTTTAAATTATTATTTACTCTTTAATCATTGTGTGTTGTATTGTAAAATTTATATTAGCTAGTTTTGGTTCAAGGTTTGTGTTATGTGTTCCAATTAGATCAGTCACATCGATCTGATTTCTTATGTGTTTGATTTCATTATTGCTTTAAATTATATTGAAAAAAATTTCCCTAATTTAAAACATTTGTCATCTTGGTAAATATAGTCTCTTACAAACTATTTAACCTTCCTACCTATAATACACTATCGACTTGTATGACTATGTTTTCTTATCTCCCTATTCAGTTCTTTATTCAATAATACATAGTTGACCTACATGATTGTGTATTATTATATCTCTATTTTTTCCCCTATTCAATAGTATATTATCAACCCATATGACTATATTTTCTCTTCATATTATGTCTAAGTAATCTATTAACTCAGTATATTCTATACCTATTATCCAACTTTATTCCTTATTTGGGAAAATCTGTTCTTTATTTGGGAAACTCTTTTCCTTGTCTGGATGACCTTGTCCCTAATTTTCCTTATTCTTCTTAATTTTTATTTCTTTCATCAAACATCATGAAATCCCCTATCAGAATCTTCTCTTACAACTTGAATCTATTTAGACACTATATGGGGTGCTCTTTTCTTCTTTTTTTTAGCTCTTAAGAGAATCCTCACTCTTGGAGTACTTGTTTGCCTCCCTCATATTTAGATTATAACATGGTTCAAATCATGACACAAGATGAGATTGGTGGATTAGATCCTTTTCATACCTATCAAGACAATTCCCATATCTAAGCATCTCACCATAATGTGGGAAAATTTACCACAAGTATATCAAATAACCCCATAGGTAATCCACCACCTAGCAACCCTCCCCCTAATACATATTTTGGGATTCCTCCTTAAAATACCAATCCACCAATTGATACCAATCAAATTCCTACATAGATAATTCAACAAATGAACATAATGTAAACATCTAACACATTTCAAATGATGTAACTACAACATTATTTTATTAATATGGCTAATCAACCTCCTATTATCCTCCTTCAAAATAATCAAAATTTTATTCATCCACCTCTTAGATATGGTGTATGGAATGTCATCCCCTAACCTATCAAGAATAATAATATGCTAAAACACATTCAAAATGATCGTTTATCCCTTTTCATTATTTTTATTGATATTGGTAACATATATCCTACTATTAAATATGATGGGACTAAATACCCTACATCTTTTCTTAAGTCATTTGTAAATCTTTATAAGGAGTGGATCCAAACTAATACTTTCACCACAACCAAATTTTTATTTAAAACATTCACTGGTGATGTATTAGAATGGTACAATAAACTTCCCCAACATTCCATATGGTAACTTCAGGATTTAGTTAATCTTATAGTTAAAGAGTTTACACTCAATGATCTTCCCAAAAATAGCCTTAGCCATTTCAACAATGCTAAACAATCTCCCATTGAATCAGCTCATGATTTTATCTAGCGAAGGAAATCTTTGGCCCACAAGGATGATCATAAAATAACTGATGATGATTTATTTAAACTCTTTATAACCACATTAACTCCTTAACTTTAGTATAAGGTTCAAACTTTTACTCCTCAAAAACTTAATGAAGCTCTTGACCAAGCCAGGACTCAAGACTTCTTAATGAAATAGTTTGAACCTAATAACAAAATCATTAAAGGATATTTTCAACATTTAACTAAAGATAACTAATAATCCTCCTTAAAGCAAATCAAGAGTTGCCAAAGAGAACAATACCCTATCTTCTGACACACCAATAATTATAAATCAAATGAAATAATTATCAGCACCCTCTAAACCATTCACTTATCCCAATAATCCTCCTAAATGGTATGACCCTAATCAATTTTGTTGATTCTATGAAACAATGGTCACTCCTATGAAACATGTAGAGGGATTACCAAATTTATTGTCTCATATTCACTTGGTGATTCATTCAATCTTGAAGCCATGAATCAACTCTATTTTCAATATTATAATAATTCTTTTAAAAAATTACAAGTTCTTATAGCTTCTTATAACAACCCAAAATCTTTTTCCACATCTAATGCTCAACAAACCAACAAGAATGTTTATGCCATTGACACCGACTATGACTAATATTACACCAATTCTCAATATTTTAATTATCTAAGGTCAATTATCATCATAAACAATCCCATAAATATCCTTTCACTGAACCTAAGAAACCATATTTAAAATAACAACTCCTCAAAGATACTACAACTACTCACCTAGTTTCAAAAATCAATGAGGAACCATCTCCTCCTTCTGAACCCCCAACCACTTATCTTCCTCCTAAATCTAATTTACCTTCTAATCCTTGTGTTGGTTCTTATTCCAAAACTCATTTTAACTTATTATAAGAAATCAATTCCATTCCTTGTACAAATCCTTGTATGTAGTTAATTTGCACCTCTCCTTATCATCACAAGTTCCTCATGCAAAAACTTTAATAAATTAAATATCCATCTTCTCTAGAAGAGAAAAAATATTCTCATTAGCCTTAACCAACTAAAGTGGATACCATTGAATCCATTTTCTTTATTTGAAACCCCCCATATATTTATTCTAAGAAGACATGATTAATGATGATATCCCCTTTGAAGTTGATGATCCACCCCTATTCATTAAAATAGACATTAATACCACCCTCATTCATAAAGTACTAGTATACGAAGGGTTAGGTATTAAAGTGACATCTTTGTGGCTCATCTAAAAACTTGGTTATAATAAATATCATCTCAAACAAACTCATTTGACATGTCATGGATTTGACAAAACTAATCAAAATCCACTTGGTTATATATATATATATATATATATATATATCCCTCTTATGATTGGACCTAAAACCATTTGAACTAATCTCATGATCTTTGATTTACCCTTATCTTAGAACATACTTCTAAGATGCCTACAGACTCATAAAATTAGGTATATTTCCTCTTCTGGTAGCGAATGTCTCAAGTTCCTTCATAAATATAAAAGGTATAAACATGAGGTTGATCCCAACCCTTAGGGTATTCAAATTCTAAATCCCAAATCTTAATATTGAATTCTCACCATTTCAATGATCAATAGTGATCCCTTACTCTAATTCATCAACATGAAGCTAGATTTACATGTCACTCTTACTGATTCAGATGATGATGAGCCTAATGATTTTCAAAATACCTACAACACTACCTAGCTACCTCCTTACATCTTGGAGTAGATTCCTCTTTCTTTGTTGCTTCATGGTCACATTGTCGCTCTCATATATGAGATCACTAATTTCCCCCCTCCATGCAATGATTTATAAGGCACTTACACACAAGATGACTTCATGTGAAATTATTATGGAGTAGCTAAATTATTCCAAGATATTTTAATCATGTCTCCACATAAATTCAATGATTTGGAATCTCCCCTTTCAAATTTTCTCCTTAATCTCAAGCATGTAAAATTTTTCCATCCTATGATGATAATTACATCATGGCCCAAGCTCAATCAATAGACTTATATGTTCAACATTATCCAAAAACTCTATCTTAAATACATGCTTTCAATTTTGATGTTCATACCATTTCTACTAATTTTGAATTAGAACCTAAAGGTCACGTACCTCCTCATAATTCTCCACTTATTGATACTCTTTAGGTGGTAGAAAAAATATTACCTTCTAAACCTCTGTAACTTCTTACATCTTCTATTATTCCTACGAAACCAATCATTATTTCCAATCCTCCTCCCATCAACAATACTACGAATAAACCAATCGCACCAGATTAACCTTCTTCCCCTAATCCACCTACTCTTGAGATTAAATTAGATTATAAGGCCATAAATATAAATCAAATACATTTTTAATATGATATCCATGGTAACAAAATTATTCATCTCGAAGTAGATGTTAAGTATTATGGTCCTCTTCTAACTTTTCCTAGCGATGAATCCATTCTTGAATTTCTCCATGATTGAGAACCTCAACTCCTTCAGAAACATCATAAACTTAGGGGAAAAAAATTCCCTCATTTAAATAACTTCATCACAATCATTAATCCTAAAACAAATCCCATTTCTTCTCCACCTAATATCCCATATAATTTCCAAGATGAAAATGTTATGCTTATCAAGAAAACTACCATAATTGAATATGATACCCCATCATTACCTCAACCAATCACATTATATAAAGAACTCACACTAATTAAACATGATAAATTTAGCTTATTATTTGACAAAATTCATGAGGCTTTCACTTAGTCTTACGAGGACATGCTTGGCATTGATCCTAGCATTGTGGCACACAATATCATCACCTATCCTGACACCAAACCTGTGTGACAAAATTAGTAAAAATTTCCACCAAAATATTCTACTTTATACCATAATAAAATCATTAAACTTATCTATGATAAATCTATCAAGCCTGTAGACTATTCATATTGGGTCTCAAACATTGTCCCTGTTTGGAAAACATTCACTATGGTCATTTGCAATTGTATTGATTTTCATAATCTCAATATTTCTTATTCTAAGGACAACTTCCCTTTACCTTCCATAGATGCCATCATTTATTACACTGATGACTAAAAAAATTATCCATTATGGATGGTTTCTTGTGTTATAATGAAATTCACATTCCCCCTAAAGATCAACATAATACAACTTTCACCACAGAATGGGGCACCTAGTCTTACATTAAAATGACCTTCAGCCTCAAAAATGTTGGAGCTACCTATCAATGGGATATGACCCACATTTTCCATGACCTTATCCATAATATTTTGTAAACCTATGTGGAGGACTTCATTCCCAAGTCTAAAAACCGAAAAACTCATCTTTGTGGATCTTGTTATTATCTTTGATCACCTCATTAAATACAAAGTTAGACTAAATCCTTAAAAAAGTGTCTTTGGATTCACATCTAGAAAATTTTTAGGGTTCTTAGTCTCTCTTTGTGGCATTTATGTTGATCCCACTAATCTCAATGCTATTGTCAACATTCTCATCCCTCATTCTATTTTATATATTTGCATTTACCTTTGAAAACTTAGGGTAATTAGATGATTTGTCCTTAAAATGGCTTACAACATCTATTTTGTTAAATCTCTTTTAAATAAATTTAATTCACTAAAATGGATGGATCCTTTCTAGAAAGCATTTGATAAAATGAAATAATATTTACTTCACCCACCCACCCTTCGTCCACCTTCTAAAGATCATCCTTTAATCTTATATACTTCTTCTACACCCATATTAGTTGGAGAAATTCTTTCCCAAAAAGATTATATCAAGAGATAATATTGCATATATTATATTATTCAATGCATTATCAACTATGAAAAATTTTATAAAAAATAAGAATGTGATTGCCTCAACATATATTTTACAATTGAAATGATAAGGGATTATATGATTTATCAAACAACTTATGTTATCATTCATTTTGATCCACTCTATCACTTCTTATCTAAAGCCTTTCTTCCTAAAGATATAATTGGCAAGTGGATGGTCCTTCTCATGAAATTTTATCTCTGCATTAACATGAAAAAAATTGTCAAAAGACAAATCATTATTGATCAACTCATAGCCACTCTTATACTAGCTACCAACCACCTTCAAGATAGTCTTCTTAATGATAATATCCTCTATATTGAAGGTCTTAATCAAGCCATACCTTTAAAATATTACTTCCATAATTTCAATATTGATCTTGAATCAAGTAATCTATAATATTCTTGTATCCTTGCCAATACTACTAAATCTAAAGTAGTCATGGAAGAACTTCCTAAAATTAATGTCTATTTACACAAAGATACTTGGACCCTTCATTTTGATGGTGACAAATACCTCTAGGGAATTCAGGTATGTTGTATCCTTACTAGTCCTCTTGGTAGAATTATCCCTTTAGAATTTCTCCTTACATTTTATGTCACTAACAACATGGTGGAATGTGAAGCCTTAATCATAGGCATTAGAGTGACACTCCATTTATACATTACATATCTGACATGTTTTGCATGACTCCCAACTTATATTCCACCAAATTAATGGTGGTTATCAATAAAAAAGTGAAAATCTCATTTCTTATCATCAAATCACCACTACCCTTGCCAAATAATTCACTTCTTTTACCATCGATCCTATTCCTCAAGATAAAAATTCTATCATTGATTCACTTGCTTCTTCAGCATATTTATTTCATCTGCACCAAGTTCTTACCAATTCTACCTTTCTTATCTAAATAATAAAGTCCCCATATTCCATTCAACCACAAAATTCACTTATATTCCATATTGAGGCTATTACCAATCAACAAAGCCCATGGTACAAAGACATTATTCAATTTTTTGAACACCAAACCTATCTTCCAAACATTGACTCTCATGAAAAGACTCATATTCTCAAACAAGCTTTTGAATATGTCTTTTGGTATAACATCTTTTATTATCACAATGTTTAATGTACCCTACTCTACTATGTTATGAAAGAATGGGTTCCTCCTCTCCTTGAATAAGAACATGGAGGAATTATGGTGGTCATTGTAGTGGCAATGCTACAACCCATAAATACTTATGTATAGGTTAATTTTGGCCCACTTTTGAAAAAGATGCCATCGAGTTCACTAAAAAATTTAGTCCTTATCAAATTCATGATGATCTATTCCATTTTCCTCTAGCTAAGATTTAAACAATGGAGTTTATATGTCCATTCTCAATGTGGGGATTAAATCTCCTAATAAAACTACCAAGATCACAAGATGGGCATGTTTTTATCATCATGGCTAATGAGTATATCACCAAATAGGTTGAATCCATGCCCCTCATCAATGTCACTAGAACCACCATTTCTAAATTCATCCTCAATAAAATCATTTTTTGTTTTGGCATTCCTCATACTATCCTTTCAAATAATGGTAGGATTTTCAAAAATAAAGATGTCAAATGGCTATGTGCTAAATTTAAAATCAATCACAAATTTTCCATGCCCTACCATCCCTAATACAATGGCCAAGTTGAGGAAAACAATAAAATACTTGATAAAATTATCCAAGAGATAATTAATGACACTCACATGGATTGGCACATTCATCTATATCCTACTCTTTAGACCTATTACACTAGCATATGCATTGCCACTAGGGAACACCATTTTCGCTAGTCTATGGTTTTGAATCTATCCTCCCATTAGAAGTTAATATTACCACTCTTCTTATATCTCTTCATGATATCATACTTGATGAATAATTATATGAATCTCACCTTCATGCTCTTGATATTGTTAACGAATGTTATCTTTCCAATCTACAACATAATCACCAATATAAGGCCTGCATTTAGAAACAAGAGAATAAAATAGTTAAAATTTAGAAATTTTAATATTGGTGATCTTATCTTTAAATTATACTACATATATGACAAATAAGTTAAATATGTTAAAAAATGGTGGGACCCTTATTTATTCAAAGACATCTTTGGTCCTACCACCTATCATTTTCAAACTAGTGAAGGCCATATTTTAAAGAGCCCACCAATGCATAATTTTTAAAGAAGTATTGTTATTAGATCTTTCCCTTATCATTATTTCTATATGTTATCCTTATAACACTTTTTTTAGGATATCTACATGGGTCTCACCCTCTGCATTAGTTACTCTCTCCACAAACCTTAGTTCCTTATTTTTGGTCCTTTGGTTTTCTTTTTTCTCATGAGTTGCATTGTAAAATAGCAAATAGGACCCATTTTTCCTCATGATTTCCTTTTATTCTCATTATTTCCTTACTTTTTAATACTTTTTTCACCCCTTGGGTTTTTCCTTTGTGAGTTGTGGTGTAATACCATGGATAAAACTTGTCTTCCTCATAAATACCACCTTTCTCATCTACTTTTCACATGCTTTGTGTATCCTCTTGGATTTTCTTTTTTATGAGTTTCATTGTCAAAACATCGATAGGACTTGGCCTTGTTCATAAAATCACCAACTTTAATTTAGTGTTCCTTTTCTATAATGTGTTTGCAATGGTTACAAGTTCTTTATCTATTGTTCTCAACTTTAAATTTTGCTTCTTTTATAGATAAACTTTATACAATAATAAGGTGTTAATATGTTTTCCTACACTTCCCTCATTCTTATGATAAGGAATCACACTTCACTGTCATTGTATCCCCTTTTACCTTTGTCACTTTTTTTATGATTTGACATAATTCCAATTGTTTCATGTTTCCATTCCTCTTGACTTATTTTCCTTTCATTCCACTTTGGATAAACCAAGGTCAAAGTTAAGATAGCACATTTTATTTTACATAAATTAATAAGACTACTAAACACCGTGTTATCTAAGTTTTCTTTCTTAGAAACTAAGACCAAAGTCTACAAATGATAGTCCTATTTAGCACCCATGTTTGCTTTTAAAAATCTGTATGAAGGATGAATAGAAAAATTCATCAAAAAGGTTAAAAGACAAATCATTTGAAACAAAAGGCAATAATAAAAAAGGCAACATACAAAGTCAAAATTCAAAATCACACCAAAAGATGTAATTAAATAGCATGTCTCCTACTTAAAATCAAAGCTCAAATTTCACATTGAGCCTCATAATAGAGTTGAGGTTCATTGGGTTGCAGTAGGCCAATAGATTAGAATAGGATAATTCAACAAACTCTATGGTTCTACCTACTCTATCACATGAGTACCCAATATTCACAGTAGACTGATGGCTCTGTAAGAGGTCTTAAGGAATAGGGAACACATTGTAAGAAGGTAGGTCCATTTTAATTTTCATGCATATAGCCTTCATGGGATGATATACATACTTCATTTGTTGACCTGAGATTTGTGTATCTAAGAGAAGTTCTTCAAATTCATTAATGTCAAAAGTCCTCTTGTTTTGACAAACTTAATTTGAATGTTTTAACTTCAATAAAGAGTTTCTCTACCTTATTTTTTCCTTCATTTTCCCCTCCACCCATTTCATTTCCCCCCTTGACAAGAAAATGTGATTATAAATTTGTTTTACCACTTCTATAGTCCCTCTTATTCACATTTTAAAACATGCTAGCACCACTTTGTTTTAATTTTATCTATCTTTAAAACAAAATTATATCTTTGAGTGACTATGGACTACTTTATTTATACCATGGCTTTACATTTAAACATGTGCCTTGATTCCTTTTACCATTTGTCATTATTGTGTTACCTTTTTTTGAACACCTAATTTCATTTCTACTTTAGTGTACTTTTTCCATTATTGAGTGAGGTTAGCTTGTTACTTCTCACTCACTAATGTTGTTTTCCCTTTTATGCATGTTTACCATTGATGATTAAGTAAGGATTATTACTACTCCTTCATCAATGTTGTTTTACCATTTTTGATTGTCCATATTTGTTTAAGTAAGGATTGTTACTACTTTCACATTGATGTTTGATTACCATTTTGAACATGTATGCTTGTTTGATTTAGTGATTTTGCCTTTCTTACTTAAGGTTTACTTGTTTGAGTTTTTTAGTCTTTAATAGCCTTGGCTTGTCAGTTACCTAATTTACTCCAAAATTTGGACATGGTTATTTGGTCCTAACTGAGAATTTATCACCCTATCTTACCAAATTTCTAAGTATGTTTCATCCACATAGCATCAATTATCTTGGCTTTCTTGCATTTGTTTATTTTTTCTCTTTAGTTTTTTATCCTTGGGTTTGTCTAAAGCAATATGTGTGCCCTCCATGATAAAAACACAACCATAATAGACAACCATACAAAAATAAAGGTAAGTCAAGGTATGTATACATTACTTTTATTTTTAGTTATTTATTTTTTTAGTCATTTAATTTTAGTTATTTATCGTTTTAAATACTACAATTTTTAGCTTTAGCATTGTGTGTTACTATGTTATTTTCTTGAAGCACCATCCCATGTTACACCTAAGTAACATGTGATGGGATTCAAGTGGGGCATACGTATACATATAATATTTTCAAACTTTATCAATTACTCATGATTTTTATTTTGGAAAAACCAATCGAGTCTCAGTCTCTTTGAGTGCACACTTTAAGGGTGCACCAGGAAATGTGTGAGCAGACCATTGATCCTTCACAATATTATTGTCCCTTTACTACCACTTGTTGGGAAATATGAAAGCACAATTGATTACAAAATACAAGAAACTTACATGCAGAATTAAACCAGAATCACAAGTAACTAGAATTCAAAAACAACACAGAATATGAGAGACAATACACAACTTGTATTGATACTCATCTAGAAAAGAATACAATAAAGAAGATGCCACTTGTTCTTCACACCTCTCAGAGGCTTCCCACACCTCAAGTGTACAGTAATTCTTTCCTCAAATATCTCTCTTACGGTCCCAACACACAAACATAGAGTTGGTGTTCACCTCCAACCAATCAGTATCCACTACTGCCAGTACTCTGAGTATATACACATACTCAACCGAGTGCACAACACACTCCAAGTAGATCTCCCATGAACTTGCAACAACCTACAACTCAAATGATCTTGCTTATGGAAGGAACTACCTTGCCTTCCTCTTTGCTCTCTTTCTGAGTACACACTATACTCCAAGTAGATCCCACCTGATCCTGCTCCCTATTATGTTGTTGTCCTCCCTGATCTTGCACACCTACAAATAAATCTAGTTATACACACCTACAAACCTAGATCATGCACACACATACACCTACAGATCAATGATCTTACTTACCATGCAGATCTCCTAATGTAGCCATGCACACCTGTTGACCAAGATCATACATACATGAAGAACCCTTCTGATTCTCCAAACCAGCACCCACACTTGGCACTGTGGCACTAGGAGGAACACACCATGCTCTCTTCACACACAAAAGGAGCTAATATTTGCTCTCTTACTCTCTAGCACAAATTAAAATACAGCCCATGAGTCTATTATATAGATCTCATGCAAATAATAATTAGACACCTAATTACAATAATTAGATCCGTAGCTCAAGACTAAAATTAGCCTTCTTCATGCAAACACCCAGTTCGTTAATGAACTATCCATAAAACTTGTAGTTCAAACCACACAGGTGACCGACGTCCATCCCTATATGCCTGGAGGTGACCGACGTTGGCTAACTTCTGACTAACATTGGTTGCTCTTCTGTCTGCACCCTGCCGACGTCAGTTGGCCTGACTGACACCAGTGTTTGTGACACTCAATAACCTCTTCCCTTGTTTGCATCAGTGAAGATTTTAGCTCCACAACCTAACAATCTCCCACTTGGAGATAAATAGCTACACTGTACCTATACATATACCCCATCTAATCTATTTCCTAGCTTGTATCCCTCTTCAAGCTCAGCCTTGAAGACCAACCACCACAAATCCTATGGTGCACCTCCTGTCATCCGAGTAACCTACCACATCCAAACCTACAAACCTATGTAGTGAAGTCTTGACCTTGCATAGCATGTATACCTACTAATGGTCCCTCTCAAATACCTAAGAACCCACTTCCCCAAATGGGCTCCTAACTCTCTGATAGCACCCACTGCTTGGGCAAACTCAGGTTTATACCAGACCTCATGTGATTTCGAACACTAAACTGTCCAACCCTTGGTGTGCTCCGATTCTACATCCTGCATATTAAACCTTGCCAACACCTGATTCACATCAGCTCCCACTGGAGACAAAATCAACCTGTGATCTTCCATGTCTCTCATGCCAAAGAATTTTGCTGCTCCAAATTCCTCATGACATGCCACTAAACTAACCTTACCCTTAGCTCAGCAAAACCCTGTATGTCCAAACCTGCTAGCTAGCATACCATCCACATACAGTAACAAGATAATGTCATGACCATCATCCACCTAGTAAGACAAACACAATGGTTACATTGACATTGACTAAAGCCCTGCTTTGTCATCCACCTGTCAAAACCTGTACCACTATCCTGCAGCTTCCTCAAGACCATATGACCTGGCCTTCCATCTCATGTGTCCATTCTCCTTATTATTTAACCAAGGAATCCATTCATCTCTCAGTGCTTTCATACCGACTGGCAACCCTACCAAATCTCCCATTTGGTCCTGCATCTTGTTCATGCCATGCTCCCACTGTTTCCTAGATCCTTCTTGCTCTGCAATAAGCAATGAGTATAAAGAAGAGGAACAACAAATTTGAGGATTACTTACCCTTTCAATCCTCCATATGGGCATTTGAGACTCCTTGATAGCTTGTTGTCTGTCCAAAATCTATTACAGTGACCGACCTTGGTCACCACACAGTCTGCATCTGACCGACGTCAGTTTCATGCACCTGTCCTGACAACCGACCCCACCGACATCGGTGTCTACCTATTTCCGATATCGGTCCTCCTAACTGACATCAATATTACTATTACCAATGTTGGTCCTCATGACTGATGTCAGTCTTACCCTGCTTGACACCACCGACTCTGGTCTGCACATGACCGACATTGGCACCTGTCTGTTCAATGCTGGTTCCTCCTGACCAATGTCGGTACCTGTGTTCACCTGTGAGTTATGAATTTTTTACCTGTAAGCTTTCTTTGAATCAAATCCCTCTCCAAATTGCTATGCTTAGAGTTATCTAGCCCACTCTGCTAATCTCTATCTGTCATCTCCTCTAGAAACACCAAGGCTTTCTAGTTCTTAAGTCTGTCAAAGACATCTGACTTCCTGTTAAGAACATGCATCTCCATCTTGCTCATGTGACCAATCTGACAAATCCATGTCTCCACAATAGAAGAAGAATCAGTAATATAAGCAAGTAGATAAAGAGTATCTACTTTCTTACCACCAGCTAATTCAAGTGCATCCACTGTGAGAGTTCTTGTGCATCTCTCATCACCCAACTTTCCTAAAGCAATTAGCCGCATCTTCAAGACTGGGACTTGCATGACCTTCTTCAACACCCATGTATTGGCCATCTAAAATTTCAGCATCACTTCCCCTTTGCCAATAATCTGACAAGGCTCACCAACCCCTCTACTTGGGGCTGCATGGAAAGAGGCAATAGAATCTATTAACCAAGATTCAACTTTATCCAAGAAACATCCTAGAGCATCCTGTGCAACAACACCTGCAACATTTGCTTCTTCAGTTCCTTCATGTTGATCTGCTACCAACCAACAATATTTCTTTACCTGCTCTTTCTTTCCATAACACTGTAAGTGACCATTCGTGTTATTTAGTTTCTCCATTTGTAGCTTACTTTCTTCTGCCATTGCTATACTCCCACTCAATCAAAAACCCCTGAGAGTGACCTGTAACCAAACACAAACCTGCTCCCTGCAACCTTAGCTCTCATACCACTTGTTAGGAAATACGAAAGCACAATTGATTACCAAATACAAGCAACTTACATGCGGAATTAAACCAAAATCACAAGTAACTAAAATTTGGAAACAACACAAAATATGAGAGATAATACACAACTTGTATTAATACTCATCTAGAAAAGAATACAATAAAGAAGATGCCACTTCTTATTCACACATCTCAGAGGCTTCCCACACCTCAAGTGTACATTAATTCTTTCCTCAAATCTCTCTCTCTCTTATGGTCCCAACACACAACTCAAACACAGAGTTGGTGTTCACCTCCAACCAGTCAGTATCCACTACTACCAGTACTCTGAGTATATACACATACTCAATCGAGTGCACAACACACTCCAAGTAGATCTCCCATGAACCTACAACAACCTGTAACTCAAATGATCTTACTTATGGAAGGAACTACATTGCCTTCCTCTTTACTCTCTTTCTGAGTACACACTATACTCCAAGTAGATCCCACCTGATCCTGCTCCCTATTGTGTTGTTGTCCTCCCTGATCTTGCACACCTATAAATCAATCTAGTTCTACACACCTACAAACTTGGATCATGAGCACACATACACCTACAGATCAATGATCTTACTTACCATGCAGATCTCCTAATGTAGCCATGCACACCTACTGACCAAGATCATACATACATGAAGAACCCTTCTGATTCTCCAAACCAGCACCCACACTTGGCACTGTGGCACTAGGAGGAACACACCATGCTCTCTTCACACACAGAAGGAGCTAATATTTTCTTTCTTACTCTCTAGCACAAATTACAATATAGCCCATGAGTCTATTATATAGATCTCATGCAAACAATAATTAGACACCTAATTACAATAATTAGATCTGTAGCTCAAGACTAAAATTAGCCTTCTTCATGAAAACACTCGGTTCGTTAACAAACTATCCATAAAACTCATAGTTCAAACCGCATAGGTGACCGACGTCAGTCCCTATCTACCTGGAGGTGACCGACATCGGCCGACTTTTGACCAACACTAGTTGCTCTTCTATCTACACCCTGCCGATGTCGGTTGGCCTAACCGACGTCGGTGCCTGTGACACTCAGAAACCTCCTCCCCTATTTGCATCAGTGAATTTTTTAGCTCCACAACCTAACACCACTTACTATCAATCTAACCATCTCCTAAAAACACGTCCTTAAGATTTTCTTCCTCTTTTGAAACCCTTCTCTAGTCATTTTCCACCTTCATTAGCCCTTTCTTAGTCTAAAATCCCTTTTGATAGTTTACAATACACTTTTGGCCACATCAAATTTGTAATCTAATTAATAATACTCATCTAGGGTCTGGGTTGGCCCCTAGTTGACCTAGACTAAGACCTAATTTGATTTTATCAATAATTATATAGAGTCAATTGCGCTGACCATATCAACTAAACTTTCAAAAAGGTTTAGGGTTAGATTTATCTATATACGCATTCATTTCACCATTTCTTAGGGATACATAAAGACTTAATTATTAATTGTATACTTTATAATTTGCTCTTCTACTATTCTAATTGATGATTCATAGCTTCGGGTTTCTACTTGGATAAGAATCTTGTCTTGTGGAAAAGTCTTAGATGATTTGGCCTTTTTTAGTGGTCCTTGCAAACCACAAAAACCTCTTTTGAAATACCTTTGTCTAAGGGAGAGATTGAGTCTCGATGGGTTTATCTTAAAGGTAAATATCTCTAACTTCACTCCTCTATTTTAGTATATAGAAGGATCATAAGTAATGGCTTTTCAATATATTGATCTCTCCATGCATTAGGGTTTTATTTATAAATATATTAATTAGGATTCTTCTATAAAAATTTAGTTTTTATGTTTTTTACCCCCACTTTGTGTAACATTCTTTGATGAGTAATAGATTATCTTTTACTTGTCATTTACTTTGTGAATATGAAAACATAGGACCTAGTTAGGGTTATTACATGGTGTGGCTTGACTAAATTCTTTGGAACCCTCTCTAGTGACATTATTATGGTCAAATATCCCTTGGTTATGTCTAACAAATACATCTTATTCATGACCCCAACTATCTAATGTATCAATAGTCAAAAGTGTAAGTAGGATTTATCTTTTTTGAGTTAGGATTGATTAATAGGTCAACAAAAAAATTATTTATATATATTCTAGTGAACCTGACATGAATCAAACCCTTGTAGGTTTTATTTCACACATTAATTTTATAATCATATTATATATTTTTATTTTTTCAATATTGTATCAAACTTGTCAATATAGTTCTAATAATATGTGTGCAATTTTAACACACATTCACCCCAAAATGACTCTATTCTTTCTATGCAGGTCTTCTTCAAATATAGGTAATTTAATTGATCATCTTAGAACATTTTTATTCTTTATTTAAAGTATTGAATACATAGTTAAACCATTTGACTCTATTCATAATTCTTATTTTTCAACATACAAGTTTGCAAAGATAGTCAAGTCACTCGACTTTATTCATAGATTCTTATTCGCCACATAGGTTATAAAAACTTCATCAAGCCAATTGAATCTATTTTTAAAATATTTGAATCATAAATTGAGCATCACAGCATAAAAAATTTCAATCTAAGCATATTCAAACCCACTGAGGTTCAATTTTACCTTCTTTATCATTTTAGTCTTTCATTTCCAGTACTATTTTTCATAATTTTATAGTCTATAAAACTACAATCCTATAGAAAACTAGGTTGGTTAACTCTACATATTTTTATATCCTATCTTCTATCTAGGAGACAGTCAACCTATTCAACTATGTTCTTCTAAATCTCACTTCCATAAAATAGTAGTGACCCAGTTGGCTATATTTTATTTTTTTTGTATATAGTATATTCTAAACTAACTTTGTACTCTTCACATTCAATGGAATTAACTTTATTTTGCTAGTAATTAGTTTAATTTTATTTTATGATTAGAGTAACAAACATATATTAACTAGGTGGTTTTTTAATTTACCAATTTAGTCACATGTTTTTTTTCTTTTGCACACACTTAAAAATCACTTAACACAAAAAAAAAACATTAAACATTTTCTTCCCAAGGCCTACCTACTTGAATTTACCAGGGGGAAGCTGACTTGGTTTTTTAGACAATTATAAATATGTGTTTGATGATATATATTGGTAAAGCACCACACACCTTTATTGTTATTAGATTGTGAAGTGAGGCGGTACGCCTTAATACCAAGCAAGTACCATTGCCAATACAAATCCATTCATCCTAAACTTCTTGAAACTATCTATAGATTATTTTCTAGTTCCTTCTAACATCCAACTCCCCATAACATTAATTTCAAATGTTATTATAACTTAACAACATTTAGGAATGACCAATTACTTAGCATTTAATTTCAAGTTTATTGCTTGATCTTTGATCATTATTTTTTAGTTCGTTGTGACATCCATATAACAAGGGAAATATTTACTCTCAATAGGTTCATCTTCAAGGTAAGTATCTATAAATTTGCTCCTCTTTTTTAGTATATAGAAGTAACATAATTAATAGTTTTTTAATATATTGATCTCTCCATGCATTAGGGTTTTACCTATACATAGCTTGATTAGGATTCTCTTATGCATGTTTACTTTTATGTTTACTAACCCCTCGTTTATGCCACAATATTTGGTATAAACTAGATTAGTCTTTTACTTTACTTGTTATTTACTTTTGTGAATATGAAAACATAGGACCTAGTTAAGGTTATTCCATAGTTTTGCTTGATTGGAGGATTCAGAACCCTCTTTAGTGATATTATCATGGTAATAGATACCTTATCTAGGTGTAGTGGATCCATATTGGTCATGACCTTGAATATCTAATGTATCAATAATCAAAATTATAAGTATGATTTATCTTCTCTAAGCTAGGATTGATTTATATATCAGCTACAGTCATATGTCACTTAGGTGTAATGGGGAATGGTGATTTGAGAAAATAACATATGGATACATAATATTTTCAAACTTTATCAATTACTAATATTTTATCTCTTATAGGAACCTTTCAAGTCTCAATCTCTCTGAGTGTACACCTTAAGGGGTGAACCGAGAAAGGGATGGGTACACCATTGGTGTTTCTCAAGATTTTTTTCCTTTATTACCACTTTTTCTCTACAAAACCTTCTCCTAAAAACATTCCCATAAGCTTTTCCTCCTCTTTGGTACCCTCCTTTAATAATTCTCCACCTTCATTTGCCCTTCCCTAGCCTAAACTCCTTTTTGATGATTTATAATACAATTTCAACCCCATAAACCTTGTACTCTAATTTATAAAAATCATTTAGGGTCTAGGTCATCCCCTATCCTACCTATACCAAGACCTAATTTTATATTTTCAATAAATATTCAAAGTTGATTGGGTTGACCCTGTCAGCTAAACTTTTAAAAAAGATTAGGGTTAAATTCATCTATATATACACATTAAATTCTCCATTACTAGAAAGAAAATAAGAATATTATATTTGTCATTTGCTTATCCACCATTCTACTTGAGTTTTCATAGCTTACAGTTTCATACTTTCTTCAGAGATACATATCTTGTTTTATAGAGAAGTCTTTTGGATGCTTAGATAGGTAATGTAACCTAGAGATAACTTATCCTTGTTATCCGTACATACCACAAAAATCTCTTGCAAATCACCTTGGCCAAGGGATATATTAAGGCTTGGTGGGTTCATCTTCAAATTTAAGTATTCCTAACTTTGTTCCTTCTTTATAAGAGTAGTTAGATTTGCATTTGTAATTCTCTCCCATGCAATAGGATTTTGTATACATTAACATGAATATATATCTTCTATGAATGTTTAATTTTTATGTTTATTTCCTCCAATTTATGCCACAATCTTTGGTGAGCATTATATTAGGCTTTTACTTTACTTTTAATTTACTTTGTGAATATGAAAACATATGACCTAGTTATGGTTATTATCTAGTTTTTCTTGATTGGAGGCTTTGTGATCTAGAGGGTGTTTTTAGAAGTTCCTTAGTTTTCTTTAAACATGGTCCATTGTGTAGATCTCATCAAGAGATTTATAGTAACTATTGGAATGTAAAAACTAGACATCATATGCTCTAGTTATCATTGGTCAAAGTTTGATCAACAAGCAGTCAAAAATGGTCAAATCTAGAAAAATTGATGGTCATGGAATGTTTCTGAATCAGTTCCATGGTTTATAACTCTTCACAATATTTTTTATGCATTTTGAATGGATCAATTACGACTCCATATTTGAAAGTTATAGCCAGTCAAAGTTGGTCAAAAGTCAATTAGATGGGTCAAAGTTGATCAAACCTAGTCAATAAGCATTAAAGGGTGGACCAATGTAGTATAGACAGATGGTACACATTGGTATAGACACATGGCATAACTATAAGTCTCCACATGTCACATTTACATGGCAAGGTGAGACCACTTTACATGGGTTAAAGTTTAATATTAAAAAAATTATATTTTCCACACATATTTGGATATAAACAAAAGATAGCCTTTTAATAAGGCATGGGGATATGATAATATTTATTCCCATAAATGTAGGATATTATTATGGAATTTTTAATGTAATTTTTTAATTAAAACATGTAAAGGCCATATAATTCATGTGTGGGATAAATAAAGCCTTATACTGTAATCCCATGATAAAATGGGATAATTGTTAATCCTATTAAAATAAATCTTGGGAAAATTATGAATATTATTTCAAATTAGGAAAAGATAATCATCCAAGCCCACTTTTTATGGACTCATAGATTTATATAAAGGGTCTAGAGGGGTCATTTTAAATCATAATAAAAGTGTGAATAACACACAAGACTTAGGAATAATCAAGTACAGCCAAAGCCAAGAGTGAGTGTCAAATCCAAGAGTGAGTGTCAAAGCCAAGAGTGAGTATTAGATCCAAGAGCTAGAGCTAAATCTAGTTTCTAGAGTCAAAGCCAGTAGACATCAAAACATTTATTTATAGATCGAGAACCCCTACTAGGGATAACTAACATAAAAATTGATTTTACATCAATAATCAATTAGTTCTACCTTTAAGCAAGACCTAGAGATGTAACCTAGAGTAGGTGAACTCTGTTATCAACTCTGGTTTGCATATTATCTTTGTGGCTCATGATTTGGGTTTATTATAAATTTTTAATGTTGATTTTAATTATTATGCTAATTTTAAGCTAATTAATGGGAAATTGAGAATTTGTAAAGCATCCATAATAACAGAGTAATTGGTCATATTTTAGACACTGCCTATTTATAGATCACTTTGGTATCAGGTCAATTGAATTTAGTGGCTTGATTTTGTTTTAAATTTGATGTCCATTTGGTTTTGATTCAATATTTTCAAACATTTGGGCTTGTTAATCTTGCATTTACAGTGTGCATTGTATTGGAAGTATAGGGTGTTTGTAGATAGCTATGGGTAAAACCTTAAAAAGAGAGAGGCTAAAAGAGATTGAAAGCATCAACAAATAAATTCAAGATAAGAATTATTTCCTGAGATCCAATTTATACTACCTTGAAGAATAAATTGCATGCTTAAAATCAAAGCTAGACACTAAGGATGAGTTCTTAATGAGATTACAATGTGGTGAATAGAAGAAGGATTTGCCTTCCATGTCAGATGTAGAAACAATGATAGAAAAATGAACTGTAAGTTCATCACCATGTTGTTCTTCTGCCCATTTAGATTTAGGTAATGTTTTTGATGATTTTGAAAAACATACTAAAGTCATTGGATCTAAATAATTAATTAAAATAGGATTTGATGGAAGAGGCCTTAGTAAAAATGGCCAAGGTATTTCTAACCCAATATAGGTAGAGGATCATACTCATTTTTTATGATTGGGTTATTATTGTGTGGGAATGGAAATTAGAGAGTGCTCTAAGAATGCTAAAGGGAGACAAGCTTATAATATCCAAGTGATTACCCCACTAGTCTTACAAGAAGATTCTTTACAGGAAATTATTGATTCATTATCATAGGATGAAAGATGTAAGAAATTTTGGAGAAGAGGTAATGAGATTCCACCTCCTTTTTCTTACACAAATTATAATCATAAACATAAGAGAAATTTTAAAAATTCTTGTGATGTACTCTTTCAGTATAAATAATTTTATTTTAATATACACAAAATGTTGTATGTTTTTCCATGTACTTTTTGTGGGTTAAGTAATCATATTGTTGCCTATTGTTGGAAGAGAAAGTCATTCTTACAAAAGTGGTTTTCTAATGGGATTATTGGTAAATACCAATCTCATCATTAAAAGGTGAGAAATGTAAAATGTGATTTCTCAACCAAAAAGGAGGCCAAGAGGAACTTTTGTGCTTATTATCATGTGAATGGGCATCAGGTTGAGCAGTGTTAGAGACTTCATCCATCTCAAAACAATAAGACCTATTATAAAGGTAAATTAAGTTCTTAATCCACCACCAATTGATCAATTAACCTAGGTATTTATTGAGGAAATAAAACCATCTAAATGGAATAATCTAATAAAATGGGTTATTAAGAAGTTCCTTAGTTTTATGTTTGCATAACTAGAATTGTAGATTATCATATAAATTTTTAAAGCATCTTTAATATTTTTGATGATTGATGAAATGAAAATTAGCCAATGTTTCATCTTTGAATATTTTTGGAGTAACCAAATGAGGAGAATATTATGATAGGTTTATCATGTTTTATTTTTCTCACATTTTAATTAACTCCATTATGAAGTTGACATCAATATACACAAGTTGTTTGGGACATGTTCATTGTACCTACTTGATACTTACAATTGAATTACTTGTTGTTATGAAATTGCATCTGATGATAGAATGTGTAGGATGTAGTTCAAGACCCATACATGGGTAGCATTTTTCTATAATTATACTAGGTGATATTTTGTATTTACAATAAACTCACCATTTTGGGAATGCAATCAATGACATAGATGAATTATGCTATCCCCATGTTATATAGGATAACTTATTGACTAGCAAATCACTAAATCAGTCAAACACTTGTCTCTTTGACATTAAGATGTCTTTTTCAAATTGATCATTTTGTGTGATGTTGTGCTTGTAATGAATTGATGATTTTTCATAGGAAAAGAATGGTGTAGCTTACTCATGTTAGAATAGTAGTTTCAAAGACCATAGATTCCACCACTGAGATCTCCATGAGGCATTGCAAAGAACCAAATCTAGTATCAAGAAAATAAATGTTTTATCTTTTGGTGGAATAAAAGCCTTCTCGATGGGGAGGCATGATCTAGAGGATATTTTTATAAGTTCCTTTATTTTATTTAAACATGGTCCATTATGTAGAGCTCATCAAGATATTTTTGGTAACTATTGGAATGTGAAAAATGGACATTTTATGCTCCAGTTATCATTGGTTAAAGTTTCGTCAACATGTGGTCAAATATGGTCAAAATAGAAAAATTGATTGTCATGTAATATTTTTGAACCAGTTCCATGGTGTATAAATCATCACAATATTTCTAGTGTATTTTGAATGGACTAATTCTAAGTTTGTATGTGAAATTTATGGCTAGTCAAAGTTGGTCAAAAGTTAATAGGTGGCTCAACATTGGTTAGTGCTAGTCAAACTTGGTCGACAAGCATAAAATATGGACCAATATAGTATGGACATATGGTACACTCATAATTACAGGTCTCCACATGGCACATCTACGTGGCAAGGTGAGACCACTTTATATGGGATAAAGTTAATATTAAAAAAAGTGTATTTTACACACATATGTGGAAATAAACAAAAGATAGCATTTTAATAAGACATGGGGATATGATAATATTTATTCCCATAAATGTAAGATATTATTATGGTATCTTTAATGTAAATTTTTAATTAAAACATGTAAAGACCATATAATTCATGTGTGGGCTAAATAAAGCCTTATATTGTAATCCCATGATAGAATGGGATAATTGTTAATCCCATTAAAATAAATCTTGGGATAATTATGAATATTATTTATAATTGGTAAAATATAACCATCCAATCCCACCTTTTGTGGACCTATAAACCTATATAAAGGGTTTATAGGGGTCGTTTGAAATCACAATCAAAGTGTAAACAACACATAAAACTTGAGAATAATCAAGCAGAACTAGAGCCAAGTGTGAGTGCCAGAGCCAAGATCCATAGCTAGTTTCTAGAGCTAGAGCCAGTGGACATCAAAACATTTATTTACAGATCGATAACCCCTACTAGGATAACTAATGTATAAATTGATTTTGAATAAATAATCAATCGGTTCTAACTTTGAGCAGGACCAAGAGATGTAGCCCAGATCAGGTGAACTCCATTATCAACTTTGGTTTACATATTTTCTTTGTGGCTCATGCTTTGGGTTTATTATCAAATTTTTAATGTTGATTTTAATTATTATGCCAATTTCAAGTTAACTAATAGGAAATTGAGAATTTATAAAGCATCCATAATAATAGAGTAATTGGTCATATTTTGGCACTATATATTTATAGATCACTTTGGAACCCTCCCTAGTGATATTATTGTATTAAGAGATCCCTTATCTAGGTATAGTGGATTCATATTGGTCATGACCTCTAATATCTAATGTATCAACAATCAAAAGTGTAATTAGGATTTATCTTCTTTGAGATACGATTGATTTATAGATCAGTTGCATTTCCATTTGCATATTGATAGTTTGTGTAATCCTTTTAGCAATGGAAATGGTCTATAAGTTAAATACATATCCATGATATGTATTTTCTAAGTATACAAGATGAAGGTGTTAAATAATTCATAAATAGTGTCTACACTAACCAACAAGGTGATGTAATTTTTATATACAATTCACAAGAATGTATTGTGCCTAAAATATGTATTTTAAAATACATTAATCTTGTAGATAGGTAGAAATTAGAATAACTTTCTAAATATAACAAACATAAGATGTTAGTCCATAGATTAGTCTAGAGATATAGACAATGGACTTGAGAAAAGAAGGTTCATATGGATATCTAAGGGGAACCTATAAATATTGTGTGTGTGTGTGGGGCGGGCGGGGGGGGGGGGGGGGGGAAAGAGGATGGAGGGCCCTATTAGATCTGAGCTTTCATTATATGGTAAAATAGGATATATAAGTGTGAAGGTACCACTAGAATATAAAATAAGAGATATAAATTTATAAAATGCAAAAGATAACAATAAATTAACTATCATCTACTATACTATAAAATCAAATGTATGAAGCATACAACATTAACAATTTTACTAAATTATAAAAGAAAGTTATTGAAGTTATGTATACTTACCTCAAGTTAACTTGTCAGTGTATTAATATATTCTTGGATTTTATTAATTTGTGAGATATGGCTATATTTGAAATAAATATGGATAGGTGAAACCATAAGTATATTAAATTTTGTGACTTAAAATATTTGGTACACCTCATCAGTGCAATCCTACTCTTCAAATCTTCAAGGACATTTTTGTTTTTATCCAAGTAGATGGTGAAAATAAAATTAGATTATTGCAAACTAAACTCACATTTCATTAATTGAAAGAGAAGAAAAATTACAATATGTATATCATGGAGTGTTTATTCACTTCATCTCTTATGGTGACTATTCACCTTCTACTACAAGATAAAATCTCTCATATATTAAGGATTAATTAATATTATATAAAATAATATTACATCCCCCTTTGATCCATAGGGGTTATAATGAGACCAAGCATGCCTATGAAATTTTCAAATTCCTCTCTTTCAAGTGATTTTTTCAAGATATCTATTAGTTAATCTGCAACTAGACATTGTGTCAATATCACATTTTCACCTTTCACATAGTGTTGAATTAAATTAATTTATTTATTGACATGATTGGTTCGGTCATGAAAAAATACATTTTTTACCATTTGAGTTGTATAAGTGTTTTCAACCATGAGTGGTGTTGATGAAATTTTAGTTACCAAAAATAATGAAAGAATCCTTTTGAACCATATTATTTCCTTATTTTCCTCTGAAGCTTCCATATATTCCACTTCCATTAAAGAAATGGTTGGCACTGACTACTTCTTTGACTTATAAGATATGACTATGATTCCTAAATTCATTACAAAACTTGAAGTAGACTTCCCATATTCAAGACCTACATAGTTATAATCTGAATATCTAGTTATATTTATTCTAATACCCTAGATTATTTGATCTAAAAAAAATTTGTTCCCTTGACATTCTAATAAACTCTTTTTATTTCTACCTAATGACTTTCTTTAGGTTTTCATATGAATCTATGAATAACACCAATAGCAAAATAAATGTTTGGTTTAGTTCTGGTTACATAGATCATAATTATAATGTTTTTTCTATATTGAATTACATCTTATAAATATATAGGAGCTTTTGATGTAAACTTAAAATTTGTTCCATGGGTGTACTAATTGGTTTATATTCTATCATTCCAAAATTCCTTAAAAAATAATCAGTATAACTTTTTTGTGTAATGAAAATGTATTTAGGTTTTTGAATCACTCTAATATAAAAATAGTAAGGAAGGTAACCTAAATATATCATTTCAAAACCTATCATCAATCATAATTTACTTTTTTAGCATACCTTTCATTATTTCCTGTGATAAGAAAATCATCCACATATACAACTAGAAATACCACATTGACAAAAGGGTTTCATGTTCAAATTTTTAAAAATTAAAATTCATGTTCAATATGTTATTAGTGAGATTTTCCTACAATGCTCTTGGGGATTGTTTCAATCCATGCAATGATCTTACTAACCATAACACTATGCATTTGTAGTTGTCAATTGCAAAACCTTATTATTGATTCATGTAGACTATTTTTTGAGATCACCATTTATAAATGTTTTTTAACATCCATTTTATGAAATTTATATCCATTTATTTCCACTATATTCAACAAATCCTAAATAGTATTACATTTAGTTTATGGTGTAAAGGTCTCATTGTAGTATATCCCTTGTTTTTTAGGAAATCCCTTTGTGACAAGCCTTGCTTTGTGTTTATCAAGTGACATATCTAATTTATATTTGTTTTAAATATCCACTTGAAACATATGGGTTTACATCTAATTAGAGGATCAAATAACTCCAAAGTTCCATTCCTGAGTAAAACATCATATTCACTTTTCATTGTTTTTCTCCATACATCAGGATTTTTTAAGTTGTTTAAAATAAGTAGGTTATAAATCAAAAGAAATGTTGACTTTTTATTCTGGAGGGTCATATAAGGTAATCTCTTATATCTTATCTTAAATTTACTTTAATACCTTGTATAATTTTTAAGTAGTTATATGTCCACTTCAAGTACCTATTTTTATAGGCTCATCAAGTCTAATGTATTTTAATGTTTGTGGCCCATTTGGCCTTTTTTGAGTTTATTATTGAATATTTGGTGCCTCATTTTCTTGATTTGAAGATCCTTTATTTTTTGGCATATGACCACTTTCTGATGAAGTTTCATTTTCTTATTTAGGGGGAGTGATTTTTTCAATTATAGGATTTAATATAGATTCAATTATTTCCCAATTATAGGTCCCACAATCACTGTTAGTAACCTCAATATCAATCTCCTTAAAAACATCAAATTTAGCATATTTTTCAAGTCCATTAAAGTTTCTACTTATGCTTGTTGTCTCCTTTTTAGTTTCATAAATGACAACATATTTTATTATGATAAATTTCATGTTTTTCTCATCTTATAGTATCTACACCTTTGAGTATTATGAGAATCCTAAAAGGATACAGTTTTTACTCATGTGGTCCACTTTATTCCTCTTCTCCCTAGGAATCAATGCATAGTAAGTGAATCTAAAAACCAAAATATCTCACACTAAAGGAAGATGATCATACCATAATTCATATGGAACCTTCATTATAAGGGCTATTGATAGTGAATTTTTATGGATATACAATGTTGTTTGATCTACTTATGGCTAGAAATGTATATTTAATCCCTTGAAATATAACATTACTTGAGTTATGTTAATAATGGTTCTATTCATCCTCTCAACTAATCCATTTCATAATTGATTTTAAAGAAATGTGAGATGATTATTGATCCCTTTTTTCTTTAGGTAGGCTTCAAAAACCTCTGATGTGAATTCACCACCATTTTTAGTCCTCATTATCCCAATATGGGAATTTTCTTAATTTTCAATAAATATTAAAAACCTTTGATAAGTTTTGGAGGATTTTTGTTTTTGTTTCATAAAAATATATCCAATTCATTATATTTTAGTGATAAATGAAAAACATGAAGTTATTATGACCACCAAATAAAATAATTGGCAGATAACACATATTAGAGTAAACTAGCTACATTTTTTTGCATTTTTCCATTCTAAATTATGAAATGGTTCCCTTTCATGTTCAGCCAATATGTAATACTAATAATTTTCAATGTGTTTGGTTAGTTTTTTTAGACCAAAAACATGATTATTTTTCTTTGTTTGAATGTTTTCATAGTGATTATTCCTAGATCTTGCATGTAAGAGAAGACTAGTTGGCTTTCCTTCTTTGATGAGATAATATAAACTTATTTGAATTGAAGGCATGTCTCTAGGATTTAGAAGCTGGTATTCTTTAAATAAAATCAATATGATTGTATTATCACATTTTATTTTTATTTTTACCTTGTCATCATCCAAAATAATGGAGTGGCCTTGTTGTTGAATGAGCACTACATACAAGTTTAATTTTTTAGAATTAAATATGGAATCCCTAATTAATTATGTCAAATGGTACCTTTACCTTGAGGTTGAAAACTTGTTTTATCTCAAAAATATGCTCACTATATCCTTGAAACTCCTCAAAAAAATCCCTTCATAAATTCATATGTTGTATGGCACCAGTGTCTAGGACCCAAGCATTATCTCAAGTTGAACTCACTAACATATTATTTTCTTCATCTAAGAGGGAAAGTACACATTCACTTGTGAACTAAGATGAGTCTAATTCTTAGGTTTTCTCATTTACCTTTTTTCTTATTTTTTGTGATGGGCCTCAATTTTTCTTATGATTTTTACATTCATGAGCCTCATGGCTTCCTTTTCTACCACAATGTTTACAAAACAAATTTTATTTATTATATTGATTTTGATGGTGACCACTATTTTTGTCATTTTTGTTCTTCGTCCCTTTATTTTTACATGTTAATTAATTTTTGGAACATGAGGCCATATTAGAAGAACAATCCTTAAAATAATTTGTCTTTTGATGAGCATAAAAAAGTTTCCACTTATGGTGTAAGTCTTTCATCTAAAACAATTTGATCTTTAGACCATATTTTTAAATAATTAATCAAAAGTGAGAGTATTTAATTTATTAATTAATTTAAAATAATAAAAATAGTTTTAATATGTGTGAATACAATATTTTATGAATTTAATCATGTATATATCAATTTTTACACTAGTAGCATCAACATCATGTTTGATAGCTCAAATTTTTAAGGCTAGACTCATCACATCACCATATTTCAAATCAAGGTTGAATGATTTTATGTTTGAATTGTATGAACTCCAATTTTAAATGAGAATAATAAAATTATTTCAACTTTTGCATTTCTTCCCATATAGTGTTGCATTCTTGTATATGACTAAAAATTTCCCTATCAATTGAGGCCCTTCTCATGTCCATTACATTTGATTTTTCTTATGATTTTAGGATTATAATTAATTTTCTTACATTGGATCAACTAATTATGCATACCAATCACAAATTTCAAACCATAAATCAATTGTCCTTGACTATTCTAACCAATTGTCCTTGACTATTCTAACCAATTGTCCTTCTAGGTTAGTGTTATGCCAAAAAATTATTTTTATTGAATGTGCATTTTCACTAGGAAGGGAGATGGATTATTTATTTATCACTCTAAATAGTTTCATTTTACAAAACTGACTAGATAATATATAAATCCTCTCAATGTACTCACCCTTCCTTTGTATCTAGAGGTATGTTGAATAATATCATTCTTTTTATATACTCGATGGTACATGAAAGTGACACTAAAGGATGTGAAATCAAAATGATTCATCACACTTAGGTACTATGTGAAATGGATTCATTTTATCTATGATATCTTATTAGCAATAAGTCCTTGTATATGGGCATATGAACCCCCTTTACTCAAAATTTCTTACTTTTAGGCTTTATGTCTAGCAATATATAAAAATGGGTAATAGAGATAAAATGGAAAAAAAATATCCTTATTTATCCTTAGAAATTCCTAGGGATGATGCCTAAAATTTCATTTTTTCATCTATATTAGGTGATAAATATAGTAGTTCAAGTGTGATAACATTACTTTTACATGTGAACCAAAGGCATCATTAATATCAAACTTTGTGTTTTCATAATATTAATTTGATTTATTTTTTTAATATTGTGTAAAACATTTAATGGAATATTGTTTTTGTTTTCAAATTAAAAGCATTGAAATTTCAATAATAAAATAGACAAAACTTATCTTTGTCTTGCCTATTGGTGGAGTGTGATGTGGAAGAGAGATGAAATGTTATACTAAAAGGCCAATGATTCACCAATTTTTATGCCAACATTTCATAAATTTGGATGAGCCCAATGGGCATGCCAAAGCTACATAGTTATACCAATTTCATTATAATATTAAATGAGATTCATCTCATTCCATCTAGTTTGATGCACTTTGATTGACCAAAGTTCAATCCAACTAGCTAAACCATAATCAAATAGAATGGAAAGATAACATAATAGATAAATAATGAGAAATCGCATAAGTCTTTGCCCTGAATAGAAAATATTCTAATGTTGAGTGTGAGGATCAAGTCATGATAGAGAGAACATGTAGATATTTGTCAAATGAAATGCAAATGGGAGGGGCATGAGTCAGTAAGTGAAAGACTTGCCAAAATAGTTGATCAAAATGACATAAAACATACCTAAAATTCCAAACAAAAAACAAAAATTCCTTATAGCTTGATCAAATAGTTAAACAAAATAATATTTTCATGGAATATCTTAATTTAAAGTCATCATATCAATATTAGATACTTTATTTTAAATAATAGATGGTGTAGTAGTGTCGTATGACATGCATAAGGAAGAAAAATAATTTCAAATAAATTTAAATGGCCAGGAATAAGAATTATGTAGTTAAGAATTAAAATGGAGGATTAAAAAATAGATGGACCCTATGTTGTGATACTAATTTCAAGTTATGTAATTGGACTGTTAAAAATAAATTAGATTTATGCAAACCAAGCTTGCATTTCATTAATTACAAGAAAATAAATTTTAGAATAAATAAGCCCTGGAATGGTTTTTCACTTCATCTCCTATGGTTACTATGCACCTTATACTACAAGATTAAATCTCTCCTATATCTAGGATTAATTATCATTATTATGTACAATATTATTGCACTTCTATTTCTTTGTGTAAGCTCATATTAATCCTAAGTCATCTTCTTCTTCCTACATTATAATTTTTTTTGCAAGAAGATATAAACAGTTTTATTTCATATTCATTTAAAAATGTCTAGCGTCTATACCTTAAATGAGGCTATGGAACCTACACATACTCATTTTGGTCAACTACTTCTTGAAAGTATATTTATAAAATAAACTTTTAAATGTATGTTTATAAATATAATTTAAACATAAATGCTTTTAATTTATTTTATAAATTTAATATCAATATGGTTTAGAGTGGTTTGAAACCTCTAGGATTTAAATAAAAACTAATATAGTTTTTGCAAGATCCTTCAGATTTTAGACTAAGCAAAATTTTAGGATTTTAGTGTTTCAAAGTTTCTAGATTTTCAAATTGGAGGTATGATATGGTATTAAGGTGTTAATATTAAGGATAACCCATTTAAATTCTCTCTTGAATTGGTATAAGCTAACTCACAAAAATCTTGAAGTATGCACAAACATATAATTATGGATATTATAATAAAACTATTAGTAAATTAAAAAAATTGTAAATAAATACTTACCTCAAGTTGAGTTTTTGATGCATTAATCTCCATCTTTTATTTTATCATTTTATAAGAGATGGTTACAAAAAAATTTAATATGGATAGAATAAACCCTAAGTAGATCAAAGTTTTCCATGCCAAAGAATCACTATACCTCCATGATAGATCTCCTATTATTGAAAGCTTTAAGGTATTTGTTGCCAAATTTTAGATTCCTTGATAATAATATCCTATAACCTTAATTCATATTATTATTCCTATGGAGGAACTTTGATTTCAATAAAAATGATTTGATGTTATTTATTTTTAATAAATGATAGAGGGAACCTTTAAATGTAATTCAAAACCATAAAATTCAAAACTCAATTTTAGCCAGTGAAATTAGCAAGGTTAAATATATACAAATAAATTTATATAAATAAATATTCCATTATCCTAAATGATGTTGTTGGCTATAATAAGGCTGCTAAAGGGCATCATCTAAATGGTCGATGACATCAACTATGTGCATGAAATATAGAAAAATGGGATAGATAAATGATTATGAGACTCAGCTTGAAGAATGTGTTAATGTGATGGTGATATAAAGGTTTTATTAGGAATTTTCATCCACAACACATACGTCATGAAAAAATATAAGTCAACCCACCCTAATCTAGGTATATGCAGAATAATACACTTAAGTAAATTTATACACTTAAAAACCTTAGATAAGAAAATTATCAATAAATAAAACATAATATCTACACAATAATCATGTACATGATGATGTTGGTTCATATTTTAAGATATCATTTATTTATGTATTTTTTCATTTATAATAAACATTACTCTCACATATTTTATTCTTTAATTTCAATTATGTTTGGATATTATCATTTTATTTTTTTCATTTCATGTGTGTGTGCATATGTGGGTGTGTATGTGTGTATGTGTGTTTGTGTGTGTGTGTGTGTGTGTGTGTGTGTGTGTGTGTGTGTGTGTGTGTGTGTGTGTGTGTGTGTGTGTGTGTGTGTGTGTGTGTGTGTGTGTGTGTGTGTGTGTGTGTGTGTGTACATATGCATGTGTTTTTTCATGTGCACGTGCATGTGCTTGCGCACGCGCACGTGCACGCGCGCACACACACACACACACACACACACACACACACACAACACGTGTGTGTGTGTGTGTGTGTGTGTGTGAAAAATGTCAATAAATAAAATATAATATCAATACAATAAGTATTTACATAATGATGTTGTTTTATCCAATAAGATATCATTTATATATGTATTTTTCCATATATAATAAACACTACTATCACATACCTTTGATTCCTTGATTTATATTATGTTCAGAATTATCTCTTTGTTTTTATTATATATATATATATATATATATATATATATATATATATATATATATATATATACACACACACACACACACATACTCTTTGGAGCATATTTGTAAACAAACACTTTATTGTTTCTTATCTTGAATAATAACCTTGATTTTTCACCCTAAGAATATCAATAAGTTCTTCTTGTAAATAAACTTATCTTTCCTTTTCTTTATGTCTCTTTTTAAATAGTTACCATTTTCCTTTCATGTCCAAATTTCAAAAATACATGCACATTTGAATGAATTTATTTCATTTAATGTATCCAAGGTAATCTAAATTATATGATGTATGGTTCGGTACTAGGTACTATGTGAAATAAAATTTGAACTTTATTTGGACCCACATGGATAAACAAAATAATGCAACATAAATCATACTTTTATATATCCTCCCAACCTTTAACAATCATTTATATAAATGTAAGGTCTTCTTTTCAAAATATAAGGCTATAAATAAATTCACTTGTACACACAATCAAGCATGTGCTATTATTTATCATTACACCATCATTTTCTTCACCTATTATGAAATTTTTATGAAACTAATATATAAACTATCACTTTGGATTTCACTTTCATCGAATATAATTTAAATCGGAAGATTGATTATTTCAATGTGATTTAATTTGACCCATAAAACTATTAAATATATAGGTTTCATAATCAAATGTTACTTTCTTGTAATGCTTGTTTTTATCATCAATCTCATGCACATTTACATTACTTTCTTTTCCATTTTTTTGAATTTGAAGAGGGTTTGTAAAGATCTTAAAATATATATTTATATAAGTTGGTGATTTATTCACTTTTTTAAAAAATTATTTACTCCTATTTAAATATGGTTTATGTCAAAATAATATTTAAGTTTAGGCTTCAATGTAATGTATTATTTTAATTTCCTTTAAACTCTGTGATAATAAAAAAAATGCATTGAGATAAAAATTATAATGGTCTTAAAGTGTCCAATGGTATCATTAGAGGTAAAATAATCATGTTGTTCTCAATTGATTTCTTTAAGAGTTGTTGAGAATCCTCATTAAGTCAAGTGAATTCTCTTTTTTGTCTATATGAGAATAAGATAACATTATTATATGGTCATTCTAAAGCATTAACTTTGTTCTTATATTTATTCTTAGTTGGAACCCATCACTAGCATTCCTATTCTTAAGTTGTGTCCTTCATGACTATTTTAATTTAGTTTATAATTTAAAAGTAAATTAAAAATCATCCAAAATATTTGTGAAAATTTTGTCATATCCCCATGGAATATCATAAAAGAAATCAATATAATAATCTTTTAATCTTCTATGGAAGAGATTAAAAAATAATATCTCATTATAAGAAAAAATATAATAAAGAAGCATAACTAATACAATATTAAATATATCTTTTTCCATTAAAATTCAAATTTTGGAGTAATAAAGCTAAGAGGAAAAGGATGAGAAATAATTTTGTGAGATAAAGGATTAAGACTAATATAATTATAATTTATCCTCTTATTATTTTATTTTAACATAACTGAGAAAACAAATATTCAAAAGAAGGCTATGAAATATGTTTAAATGGTTAATAATATATTATTTGGTGGGAAGAAATGAAATTTTGAAAGAGATTTGTGTGGAGGATTACCATAGGATTGGTAGGTTGGTCATTGACAAGTTGTTATGACATTAACCACTATTGAGTATTAGGATGTGTGGCTGAATTGTGGTAACATAACCTTTTATTTAGTCATATGATAATTACAATATCTTGATATTGATAGTAGTGTCTACCTATGGATTATCCATAACCTTAGTATAGTATATATAGAAGGTAATGGTTAGTATGAGATCATCATATTACGTATTATATTATTATTTAAAGGTTGTTTAGATTACCCCTTTGAAGTTTCTTAATCATATATTTCCATTATTATTCTCTGCTTGCAATCATCTTATGTATATCTACTCTATCATGATTTTATTAATGTGTGTTAATTTTATTATTCTGTGCTAGCTATTTTTATTAGCTTACATTATCTTGATTTTTATTTATCTATATAAGTAATTTCATTTCAATTAGTATTAGAGATTTGATTTGGGAAATATTTTTTTTCCATTATTTTTTGGGTCTAGATCAGTGTTTTTTTGTGTTGTTGAAGGATTGAAAACATATTTTTTTAATATTGAAGGAATTTAAAATTTTCTTCCCTGAAATTATTTTTTATTTTTTTCACACCTTTGTGCAATATATCAATCATTTTAATCATCTCAATGAAGAAATTTCATTAACATATAATTTTTTAATCCTTATTTTGGGGGTTTTTTAAATGTCTATGGTTGTTTATACCCTTTCACAATATAACAATCTATGTATTTATCTTGATAAGATAATAGTAATGGTGTATTTATTAGGTAGCCCTATTTTATAACTATAGTGGACCCTAAAAAATTTGCATGGCAAGACCACACACTATGGGACCACACACTAGGGGATAAGGAAATCATTCTATCATTGGGGAAAATGCCTAAAAAAGAAGATATGGAGTCCAAAATGGGAATAAGTGAATCTTCTATTATATTATTTTTGTGAAAAATAAAAAATTAAGATAGATTTCTTATAGTGTACAAAAAATTTAGTCTTAAATGACCAATAAAGGAGATATGGAAAAAAATAATCATCAACTAAATTAGCTCAAGAAGAGACTTGATTAATTATTTGATTCATAATAAAAGTTACTAAAATAACCAAAAATCATCAATTACCAATCCAAACAATGTGGATATTCTACTTAACTTTTTATAAATACAAATATAGTGTAGTCCCTACCCTCAATTTGTTTCAATTTGGGGCCTCAAAACATGCTGCCAAAAGTAGACATGTAAGTTTAATGGAAATATCTAGTCACCTAGATCAACGAAGTGGAGATATTTTTGTATGTGCATTAGATCTCATGTGGATAAAATGTCACAATGGCATCCTCATATTTTAAACCTGAGCAATTCATTTGGTATCAATGTTTTTATGCCCAAAATAAGAGGACTCTTAGTGTTGCCAAGTTAATTTTTACTAAGGAATTTTATATGCACTTATTAAAATGTTTGGGTAGGATATAAAATCATGTTATCTAATATAATACAAACACCCAAAATACATACATAAATTATTATATGAGAGATTAAAAATAACACAATATGGATTTATTTAAGTATCATGGCTACCTCTTTAGATTAAAAGCATTGGCCAAAATATTCTAGTATAATAGTAATTCTCATCCACAATGTGCTTCACCAACTAACCCTATATGTTTTTATATAGATAAGAGATAACTATAAGGTTAGGGTTAGGGTTTTGATATTATTTACAATGTAATAATACAAACCTATTATTATTCAAACTCAATTAATTATTTACTTAATTGATAATATTTTTAATAATAGTTTATGGATAATTATGCACCAATTAGTTCCTAACCATGAATTACAAATGAATATTACAAGTGTATCTTAAAACCATAAAATAGTGCATGAGTAATTAAATCCACTAACATCTCCCATAATATGTAATTTTATGAAAGGAAATGTGGAGGAATTACTAAACTATCCCCCTTTGATGACACCTTCCTTCACTCCCAAAATTTGCCTTAGCTAAATAAATTGAGCATCAAGCAAGGGTTTTATTAGTATGTATAGAAATTGATCATATGTTTAGATAAACTTATGATCAATTAATTTATCTTGTATCATTTTCTATATATAAATCATGTGGATTTCAATTTTTATGTTTGGTGCTTCTCTGGGTTGTGAGAAAATGTGGATAACACTATGATTATCACACCAAAGAAGTGTGGTTTTTGTCTATGGAAATACAAAATTGGAAATCAAGTACTAAATCCAAACTGACTCATGGCCAGTAGTGACAACTCCATTATACTCATATTTCATATTATAAAAATAAATAACACTCTAATTCTTTTAAGATGAAGCCACATAACCTACCCCAAGATGATAGATGTATCCTATGGTTAACTTATGATCCTCTGGATCTCATGTCTAATCATTGATTATGTAGCCTATAATTGTTGTGTTCCCATTATAAATATAAATTAAGTATTTTCCTCTTAGATTTTACTTAATCACATAGCTAATATTATAGAAAAGATAATTTAGAATGTATTTTTAAGTTTATCAATGGATATCATGGGGGTCCTGAAAGTAGTGTCATACCAAGTTCATAAAAAATGAAATATTAGGATGAGTATGAGTCAAGTACATATAACTTCCCACTAATTTACAATATGTTTTACCATCAATTGAATGATAATAATACTTGGCATAAATATTCACTCTAGATTGTGAGATTTGGCTAAGATAGCCTAACATGATTATAAAGGACTATGGAAACACTCTTTATCTAAAGACCAAACTTGATAAGAATAAATTATATTATTATCAAGGATATAAATATCATGTGGAACACAAAAGTAAATACATGAATTAATTAAATTTATTACCAAAATGAGCTTATAAATAGAGTATTTATAGAAAATACCACTCACCTACCATTCATAGGATTTTGAAAAGTGTCACAATCATATGAGGTGAGACAATAGTCAAAAACCCTAAGTAAACTTAACTTGATTGAGTGTAAATGGAACCTAAGAGTAAAACTAGTTAGGGAAACAACCATGTTCACACCTAATAGTGGAACTAGAAGTAAAATAACCTTGTTCACACTAACACACACACACACCCCCCCACCACATTAAGTGAAACTTAGGGGGAAATAGAATGTAAATATGAAAAAGATAATGGGTCCAAATAACAAGGCCTAATTAGGTACCCATGTATAAAATGATCCCCTCAAAATAAAAGAGAAGAAGAAAACTCATAGGAAAAAACTCCCCCCCATAAGAGGATGATGGGATAAGGTCAAGTGATCCCCCCTAAAGTAGTGTGTCACACCCCTAAGATATTCAATAAGTGATGAAACTTACTCTCAATTAAAGGTTTAGAGAAGATGTTAGCAACCTATTATGTTATAAGATAA
This sequence comes from Torreya grandis, assembly GCA_037957365.1. Taxonomy (NCBI): domain Eukaryota; kingdom Viridiplantae; phylum Streptophyta; class Pinopsida; order Cupressales; family Taxaceae; genus Torreya; species Torreya grandis. The sequence continues at coordinate 350,585 of JARHVA010008892.1, read as the reverse complement.
TAGCATATATCAATAACATGCTCTTAAATCAACTCATTGATCTAGTGCATGTGGATATCTATGTGTTTAGTCCATTAATTATGAAATGGGTTCTTAGAGATATTAATGGTACTTTAGTTTTCACAAGGTATGATAGGTATCCATGGAATTGTGATTTTAAACTCATTCAGAATATTTTGAAGATAAATAGCCTTAATACAAGCATTAACATCCCCTTGATATTTAGCCTCAGTCAAAGATAGAGAAATGACATGCTACTTCTTACTCTTATAGATAATGGGGAATAATCCAAGGTGAAATATTTAACTAGATATGGACTTAAAATCCTCAAATTTTCCAACCTAATCAGATTTTTTATATCCAACTAATCTTATAGTAGTCCTTAATGCATAGTGTATCCCATATCAAGGAGTGTGTTGGATGTAATACAAGATTAATTTGCATAATTTCCAATTAATTTCATATGGTTCTTACATAAATCAAGAGACCATTCTAAATACAAATGAAATGTCAGGGTGAGTGTGCATCAAATAGATAAATCTCCCAACAAGTTGACATTACAAAGGGAATAAACTAGTGAAGTAGAACACTTCACCTCAAACTTAACTCCTAACAGAAAGAGAGTCATTATAGGCTTATAATTGGCCGTGTGAAATCAAAATATAATATAAAAATCATACTCGATATGAGAAAGAGTGATCTAAAAAGAAGTCTGAGATATCTCAATCCTAAAAAATTAGTGTAAAAGGCCCAAGTTAGTCATAGCAAACCAATCATGCAAATCAAATTTGACTCTACCAATTATGGATGAATAGTTCCTAGTAGAATTAAGCCATCTATATAGAGGACCAAAATAAAATGGGATTCTTCTTATAATATAATGTAGACATTAAGATATAAGTTACAACATGATAATCTAACTAAGAGAATAAATGAGTTCATCTTGGCATACCAAACCTGAGGGGTCTATTTGAGGCCATAGAGAGACTTACACAATTTAAAAACTAAGAATCCTCCACAAACCATTGTGGTTACTTCATGTAAATATTCTCCTAAATATCCCTATGAAGAAAGGCACTCTTAAAATCCATTTAATATATAATCCAACCATAATCTTAAATAATAGAAATAGTTAAGTGAATGGAAGTCATCTTAGTAATAGGGGCAAAGGTCTCAATATAATCAATCCCAGGAACTTGTGAGAACCCTTTGCCAACAAGACATGCTTTGAAATTTCAATAGTTCTATCCACTACATAATTAGTTCAGTAGATCTACTTAAAAGGAACCATTTTCCTTCCCTTAGGAAGGGAGACTAAATCCCAAGTTTATTTCCTCATCAAGGAACTATACTCTTCCTACATTATTGAATCCCACTCAGTAAGACCAGATGCTTCAAAAAAGATTTAGGATCGAAAACAAGGGCAATGTATATGTACATAAAATGGAAATGTTGTGACCCAATCCTTGAATTATTTGAAGGATCCTTGATAAATGGTCATGTGAACTAAAGAGTATGTCAAACCCATCGATTTGGTGACAAAAATGGAGTTAAATAAGTAAAACTTATAGCTAGTGAAGATAAACCTTATTGATTTGGAGGCGAAGATGAATCTTATAAGTTACTATCATACAAGTCCATTTTAGATGGAGGAGGTGAAGTATTAGAGACTTGGGCAGGAAATTTTTCCTTTAATTGAACACTTTTATCAATGAATATCTCTTCCATTTATATACTAAGTCGATACACCTTGACACCATCAAGATATCTAAAAAAGAGGCATGACTAAATTTATGGTTACAAAGCCTTAAATTTATCTAAAGGAATGCATGTTAATCTAGGGACCTAAAGATTCAAAAATGTCACACAATAAGTTTCCATCCACACTAAACTTTAAAAGGACTCATGTCTTTCAAGGCCTTGTGGGGAATGTGGTTATGAATCTGAGTGGCATAATTAATAGCTTCAGCCAAAATTTCTAGACCAAGAGAATGAACATGGATCATGTCAGATTTCATCACCTTTAGGGTCCTATTATTTCACTCTTAAACATCATTACATTATGGTGTGTATAAAATATAATTTTAAAGGTCAATCCTTTCAAGTGTGCATAGTTACTCAAGGTGATGATTCACGTATTCTCAAACATTTTCTATACGAATAATTTTAACAGGTTTCCCAGACTCCTCAACATGATCCTTGAATAATTAAAACTATTCAAATATTTCACTCTTATATAAAATAAATTAGACCTAATTTTACCATCAATAGTCATCAATGAATTTGATGACATATCAGTTTTTACTAAAAGACAAGGTGGGAAAAGGACCCATTATATCACCATGAACCAACTCAAGGACTTATGAATCCCTCCAAGATGTCCCTTTGTCAAACTTATCCTCTTGATGCTTATTGATTATATAGCCCAAATATATTTCACTATAAATAAAAATAGGAGGGATTCATGTTACCACATCCTTTGAGTTGAGTTATTGAAGGTAGTAATAGTTGAGATGGCCAAACCACTCATGCCATAGTTTACTCATTGAATCTACATGAGTGAGTAAATTAGTAGAAGGGTAATCAGGCACAAAGTGGGATAATACATATATCCAAGACTCATGATAATTTTTTCCCATTTAAACTAAGGTATCATCCTCAAGATCTTGAACTTTTACTGAATCAGGAAAAAACTCAACTTTCTTGCCATTCTAAAGATGAGTGATTTGGTAGATTGAAATAAGGTTGGGACATAAATCAAGAACACAAAGAAAATTATCAAATGTGCCTTCATTAATATCAAATAATCATGTTATAACAACATCCACTAGTCTATCATATCTTATGATAATGTGAGGCAATGAATAAGGTTCCAAAGAAGAAAATTATTCTCGATCAGAGCCCATATGATGTGTAGTCCCAAAGTCAAGTATCCATTATTATGAATATTTTTACACTATAAAAAGTGCTTGTCCTTTATCTTTATTTTATTTTTAATAAGTATAATAAGATTATTCCTTTGTCTGGGAGGATGAAAACTTGATGTGATTTTTCTTGAGAAGATGTTTCAGTTCATCAATTTTCTTAGCATGACACTAATACTCATCATGACGAAATTTTTATAGTATGAACAAATTGGTCTCTCCTATAAATATATTTTATTGAAAGAGTATTTAGACTCTATTTTTTTATGATGTGATGATTGTGCATGATATTTTAGTTTATTTTTCATTGGTTTCTTATACTGCTTATACCCTTTTGTATGTTGAGGATGACCTATCATCAAGGATTATGACTTAGATGGCTTAAAATTTTCCACAGAAATAAAATTGTCTTGTTCAATCATTATAATTTTTGAAAATGAATCAAAGGAAGGAATAATATATACATTTCTCCCATATTCATCCAATAAGTTTGAAAGTTGGTAATAAACATTTCATATTCATAAGGTAGTTTTAATAACACATTAAATAATAACTATGCATCCTTATTCTCAATTGCACATTTATTTAGTTGTGGTATAAGTTCATTCACTTTAGTTACATAATATTAGATATTGCCAAAACTAGATAAATCTATATTAGTGAGTTCATTATAAATATAATTCCCCCTAACCTCATCAGTTTGACCATATAATTTATTATGTATTTCCCAAGCCTCCTTAGGTGAATTACACTAATTAATGTAAAAAATAAGGTCAAGAAAAATAAATGTGGGTATGTTTCTAAGTGTTTTAGTGTTCTCAATTTGCCACACTATATTGTCCTTAGCTTTTATGGGTTTTGAAATTGTTCCTTCAATGTAATAAGTTTAGCCTTTACCCATTAATGCATTCCATGCATGTGATTTCCATTTTGTGTATTTATATAGAGTTAATATAGAAAATGTGGGATTGACCATTGCAAATATTTAAGTGCAAAAGAGAGAACACAAAGTATTGGGCATAGTCTCACAACACAACCCCCAAAAAATGACTCAATGAAGAAAACCCCCAAGAAAATATGATTGTGTCACTTTATATTTATTAAAATTATAATGTCCACTTTAAAAAACAATAAATTACTTGTGATTTAAATATGTTAAAATTTCCAAAATAAGGTGATGATATAGAAGATAAACATTTTTATTAAAATGATACAAACTAAGAGTGCCATTGTAAATTACATGAAAATATATGCACTTTAAAAATATATACTAAAAATATATTTTGGATGATCCCAAATGAAGTCCTATATGGTTTAAAAGGAACAACACCACTATAATGCCTATGAAAAATTCAAAATTATAGATAAATCATGTGTTAAGAGAAGAAAGTATTTTTACCATCGAATAGAGTGTGGAAAACTAGCTAATTTCAAAAAAATGCCTTTTGAATTAGAGGTCAGGATATTGATGTATACACTTAATATTTTTTTAAACTTTATCATTTATTGACACTTTCTCTCTTGTAGGAACCTTTCAAGTTTCAATCTCCCTATGTGAGCACCTTAATGGTGCAAGTGGAAAGGGGTGGCTAGACCATTTATGCTTCGTAATATTATTGTTTAATCATATCATTCCAATTATTTATCTAGATTCCTTAGATTCTCCATCCATTTACCTTTTATTATGTCTCCATGAAATATCAAAACCCTAAAATACTACTGAGTCTAAAATCCAATAGTACCCTCCAAAACCTAGAATTTACATTATAGTTCCTAGAGGTATGAAATCACTCTCCAACATCCTAAAAGTATATATAAAAAATATAACTTAAAGTATAAGTTGAAATTTAGGTATAATATATATATATATAATACATTTTAGCACATTTCATGCCTATATCCCCTAAATAATATCCATTTTCAATAGCCCCTAACTAGGTTGGCCACTTTCCTACTAGGTCATCGACTTTTCCTACTAGGTCACCTTGGTTGACCTAGTTATGAAAGCTACAACACATGATATGCAACAAGGTCAACCTAGTCTACCTAGTTCGAGGCCAAATGGTAACTTTTCAAAATTGGGTCATGGTAGACAAATGTCTCAGTTAAAATTTTAGATAGATTAAGACTTGTCCATTTCTATAAATACAACCTTCACTTCAATTTAAAGAGAGGAACATTCATTTTTTGTATTATTATAGCTCGTAATTTTGCTACATATACATTTGGATTCATTGCTTAAGACCTTGGAGAGAAGATAACTTATCTTATGAGAAGTCTTGAATGCAAAGTATAAATATTTTACCCTAGATCTGATTTCTATAGTGTTATCATCATAAAACACAATAATCTCTTGAAAAGTGTCATTTATGAAGGGGAGCTTGAGACTTGAAAGGTTTTATCAAAGGTACGTATTTATAAATTTTTTATTTCATTTGATAGATAGATATTTCATGAAGTAATAGGTTTTTAATGTATATATTCTTACTTATACTACCTTTATACTTAAACTTAATATATCTATAGGGTTTTATTTGCTTTCCATCTTCCACCTTAGATGATCTAGGCCCCCATTTTTCTACCATGATCCCTTGATTATTTTGTTTTTTTTTAACCATCCCCCTTTGTGTTATATGATTTGATAACACTATATTAGTTTTATTTCATGTATTCAAACTTAGTTAAGGTTATTACATAATGTTATTTTCCCAGAGGCTTTGGAACCATCTCCTTTATTGTTGTGTGATAAGTGTTCCCTTAATTAGGTTTAGTGAATTCAATTTGGTCATGCTCCTAATACATAAAGTATTTCAATAGATGTTAGTCAATTACCTTATCCAATATTAGAGTTAATAACCAAGATAAGTTGCATATATATCTTAACTTTTTACATATACCTAAGATATTTTCAAATAAATTTGAACTACAAAGCCATCGTTCATAATGGAAAGGGGGTCTAACTGGTCAAAGTGGTTCTTCCATATTTAGTGGAATTGTTACCAAGTTTGGAGGTCCTACAGATTTAAACTATTACCAAATGGACAAGGTGTTTCTACTAAATGTAGTATAACTATCATCAGGTCTAGAGGTATGGCCAAATTTATTTATTGTCAAATGATCCCACCAAGTTTGACCAAAATCTTTGACTAATAATAAATTTTGGCTATTTTTGGAGGTACCAACTAGCTTGATCAAAATTATAGTTTTCTTTTTTTTCAAGTGAGAAAAACTAATTAAAAAAAACTCAATTTTCTTTGAATTGACCAAATGTGGTAATCGATTAATTTTTTTAAATTAAAAAAAAATTAATGTTTTTTTGTGATTGAAAAAACATATAAAAAAAATTAAATGTTTGATAAGGTTGAATGATCTAAGTGGAGGTAGAGTTTCACACCATAGGCCTTGATCATGGTGGGGGGAAGTTCCCCACCTAAGGCTTGGCCTTGGTAGTGGAGGTGTCACCCCACTAAAAGGCGTTATCCTTTGTGAGCAAACCATGGGCCTTATATTTTGTTTTCTTTTTCAATTTTTTTTGGATACTTTGTTTTATATTTTTATATAACCTTTTTTGACAATTTGTATGATGGGTTGTGTTTTTGATATATTTTTCCAACTCTTTCTTTTAAAAAATAAAAATTATAGTGATTTATCTTTTTTTATAAAAAAAATTATAATTAAAAAATTATAATTGTATGTGTATGGTCATATGGCCAAAACCAAATCTACCTGTAGAACTTATTTTGGATAAACTATAATGAAATTTTAGTTCTATTAGCTATAAGGAAAAATAATATGATCTAATTTTTTATTAAAAAACCATCAAATATATTTTTAGGTTGAATGATAAGAGATAAACTAGTTTTTTCTTAAATAGAATTACCAAAAACAAGATTTTTAGGGAAAAAATTGAATCTATAAGAAAAACTTGATTGAAGCTTAGAATTGATGATGTAGGCACCATAGATCCCTATTATAAAGTGTGAATTAGGGAAATACAATGCATACACTATGAACATGGGAGCCTACATGAAAAAAAAATCAAAACACATGTGCTTGTAGTAATGCTTTGCTCATAGTGATGATGGCCTTTTTCAAAAAAATCTAAATCTAGCCTTTAATATCTAACTAGGATGAATGATAAGGTAATTATTGACTATCTATGACACCCTAGATGAAAAATATGAGATCCTTTAATATCCAAAATTTACTTACAAAATACACTCAAGGAGGAACCCCAAAATAAAATGTGATACTTATTTATACCTTTATGATTCTCATGATCATCCTCAAAAGGATGAAAGAGAAGAGCATAATAAATATGAAAAAAGAATACCAGATTTTGAACTACTAAGAAGCTACCCCATGGTAGTCAACCTAATCTAGTACCATGTGATATTTGGTGAAGCTAGCCGAACATGATTATAAAGGCCTAATGGAATCACTATTTATCTAAAGATAAAACTTGATAAGAATAAATTATATTCTTATCAAGGATGCAAAATTCATGTGCAATACAAATGTAAATGCGTGAATTGATTGAACTTGTAACCAAAATGAGATTATAAAAGGGGTATTTATGTAAAATTCCACTCACCTACCATTCATAGTATTGTGACAAGTGTCATGAACATATAAAAAGAGACAATAGTCAAAAAACCTAAGTAAACTTGATTGAGTGTTAACATAACCCAAGAGTGGAACCAATTAGAGAAACAACCATGTTCACACCTAATAATGGAAATATATAGGTAAATAAACTTGTTCACACCAATGCATATTGATAAGGAAGTGGTGCAGACTTTTAGTCTTTCATGTTGAATTAGCTGAGTATATTTTGAGCATACATGGATTGATTAACAAAAGTTCCTTTCATAGACTATGAAATATGAAGACAAAGGAAAAAAAGCAACAAACCTAAGATAGTCATCTCAAAATGCTTCATTATCCAAGCTTTCAAATCATGAATCTGCTTAGTGTAACTCATTGTGAGTTTTAAGTCATCAACATATAAGACCATAATTAGGAGTTTTCCATCTACTTTATTGATGTAGAATATGGGATTGGAGGGAGTCCATCTAAAGCTATAATTGATTAAAAACATGCTGATATTTTTATACAAAGTGTGGGAATCCTATTTTAAACTATACAAGGTCATTTTCACTATGCCCAAAATGTTAGAGTTCTCACTACTTACTGACCCTAGAGGTTAGGATATATAGATTTATTCCTAAGAGTATCCATTAAATGAGGCACTTTTGATGTCCATCTAATGGATTTCCCATCCCTATGTTGTAGCCAAGGATATTACTAACCTAATCGAATTCATATTATAAACTAGAGTAAATGTTTCATAGTATTCAACACCTTCAACTTGTGAAAAACCTTATTTTATTATTTGGGATTTGTATCTATCAATATATCCATCTATTGCATAATTTTATAGTACACCCACTTTCACCTTAATAGTTTTCTTATTTTTGGAAGTGGAACCAAGTCCCAAGTTTGGTTCTTCTTTAGATAAATAATTTATTCTTCCATAGATACCTACCATTCAAGGTGCTTAGAAGCTTGATGATAAGTCTTTGGATATCATTTTCAATTATTATAAATGTGTAACACCATATAGATTTTGTGATCTCATCATGTTTGGATATCTTGGATCCCCTATCAAATCACCAAAATATTTTCAAACTATGTACAAACATCTTGGTATATACTATTTTGGATGTGTAGGTGTATTTTAAATGTCATCTAACACTAATGGTGGAGGTGTTGGTTATCCCCATTTCGGCTCATCATATGAATTATAGTAAATTTTGGAATGGGAATCATCTAAATTATTTTGTTCTTCATAAGATAACTCAAAAGTTATGTCCAACTTGAAATAAATTGAGGATGAGTATATATTAGTGTGAAATATTGGGGTTGTTCATCAAATAACACATCCCATAATTGAATCACTTTAGTGATGCCTAGAATAAGAAGATGATATGCCTTCACATCTTCATAGTATCTTTAAAAGATACAATAAAAACCCTTCATTTCCATTACTTTGTGTTTTTCATCTAGAATGTGTGCCCATGTATTACATATAAAAAATCTAAAATTAGAAACATTTGGATTAACACAACCAATTTTTATTAGGATTCATAATTTGAATTATAGAGTGGGGAGTGTGATTTTGGATGTATATTTCACAATAAATTTCCTCTACTCAATATTGTGGAGTTAAATCTTTGAAATGTACCATGCACTTAGCCATTTCCTTTAGTGTGAATATTTTGTGCTCAATAGCACCATTTTTTTAGGTGTATAGGGTATAGTTTGTTGAAGTTGAATCCATGTCTATTCACAAAATATAATCATATGATTATTGAAAAAAAATATCCTCCATTATCTATTTTAAGATGCTGAATTTTTCTCTCTTATAGGTTTTGAATAAGGGCCTTTAAAATTTTGAAGTTACCAAATACTTCATTTTTAATTTTAAAAGAGTATACCCAAGTTATATGATAGAAATCATAAATGAATGTAAGCACATATTTATGTTTCTAAAATAAACATTTGGTGTCACATCCCAATTTCTATCTAAGTTGAATAACCTATTTTATTTATGGATTATAATGGGTGATTACTTGCTTAACTAATATTTGATTAATATTTATGTCATATATTGATTATGGGATAGTTATGTGATGTTTAATTTACATGATTAGTTTGCTATAATTTAGTAGTACTTTTATATTATATACATTATGAACATGTTTGATTATACAACATTATTTTATTGATATAATGATGTTTTAGACTAACTACCTTTATTATTGTGAAATGGATACAAGAAAAATTCATCTCTTAGAGTGTTACAGAGGGAAAGAACCATTAGAGAAGGTAGTTTAGATGGAGACATTAGGGGATGACATAGAATGAATCTATAAACCCTTGCACACACCACATAGTATATCATGTTTCATAATTAATTGTTTGAGATAGATAGTGTAACATGTTTTGTTTTATTTTTCCTTTGGATGATTGTTAATATGATTTCTAGTATGATATTGATATTGTTGATGATCGTGTTGATTTTTTTGAGTGATTTCACTAATTTTTTTATCATAAGTAGCTTATCTTATATGATGTGATTATCTAGTTGAATTAGTGAATTCATATATGTTTTTACTTATCTTACTGGGTATGGTTGTGTAGGATAATGATATGATGTTATGTATGCATTACTAAAATAAGTAAAATGGATTTCATTGTTGTTATTTGATCTATAATATTAAGATAATAATAATTAAAGATTATTATTATTATATATGTATATCCTAATTCCAAAAAGATATCAAAAAAATTATTTAAAATGTATTTGTATTTGATTAAAAGTTGACCAAAATTTTGATATTTGTAATATATGTTAGACAATAAATATATTGATTATATTGCTAAATGATTTAAGGAAAATCATTGTGTTGTATAGTGTTTATTTGTGGATTATCTAGTAACTATTAACAATAGTATTTTTAATACATATTATATTAACCATGTTATATAGTGGATATCTTAAAAGGGTAGTTGATAGTCATTGTATGGGAATATAATGATATTTTTTAGTCTATATTTAAATTGCATTAAATATCATAGGATTATGACTTGTTTATTTGGATTGGTTGGTCAATTTTAGGAAGTCGATTATAGAATTATGTTAAGTTAGTGTCATGCAAATATTATATAGATTATAAAATGATTATTTTATGGATTACTTTGGAAATATTTATATGATTAAGGTTTGTAATCACACATTTTCTTTAATTTAACCATCATTCTATGAAAATGATGAGAGATTTGGTTGTGATTGCATGGTGATGGACTGTAGAGTTCTATTGAGATATTTTTGCATGTATTTTTATCAGTCAATTTTGTCTATCAGGGATGAAAGATAAAGTGGAGTAGAGTAAGTTGATGGAAGGAAATAAAATAAAAGAAAAGGAGGTTTTGAGAGATGACACATTCATATGGGAAGTAGTAGATAGAAAAAGAAAGATAAAAAGGATTTTGAGCTAAGAAGGATTTGGAATTCTTGACATAATATATAATTAATATAGGTTGGTTTTGTACTTAAATTCTTGTGTTTTAATGTTGGATGGATTTGTGAAAATAATTGACTTGGTAATGGGTTTTTTATTTTTTATAAATGAATTAAAAAAATAAGGGGTTGTATGTAGGGCCCTGTGGAAGGCTCGCCCTCCACAGAACCCTACATCCAACCCCATAATCCCAAAGGGTAAAGGGTAGGGTCATAGGTGTTTTCCATGTTTGAATTCACCACTATGAAATATTTATCTTTAACCCTCTATCAATTCAAAAATCTTTAAGGATTCATTGGCTTGTTTATTAAGTTTTTATGACATCTGAATAAGGTATATACAGTCACTTTTATTATAAGGGTAGATTGTATATTAAATGGTTTGGTTGTATAAATCAAAATTGGGTTATTTATTTTATTCATTCAATTAGTATATATACATATATATTAATATATGCAAGGATGTGTATATACACCTTATAGAACCTTGATGACCTAGGATATATATATACACATTAATATATATAATACACACACACACACACACACACACACACACACACACACACACACACACATGTATATAATAGTATATATGAGACTAGCACTAACATTCATGAAAACTATGAGTCGTTTAAGGATGCTTTTAGTATGAGAAATGACTTTATTATGAGGGAATTTTTATATGAAATTAATTAAGTAAATGAATGTATGAGTTCAAAATGTATATACATTATGTGATTGTATTTTTAGGGTTTTATGGATATGGATTATATTTGGAAAAAAAATAAAGATAAGGAATCAAAGTTAGGTTATGATATAATATATTCAACTATGTCAAACTAATAATTGGGTTTGATATATTATACTATAATTGACTATGTCAAACTATTAATTAGGTTTGATATATTATAATCAATTATGTCAAATTATTGAGAGGGTAGGTTTTACTAGATTGAATGTAATAGTATTGAACTGTTAATTGATTATATTATATATTTGACTCTATCGAATATCTGATTATTTGGGATATATTTGTATGTATTCAATTGTGTCAAATGTCTGATTGGTTGGAATATATTTATATGTGTTTGGCTATGTAAACAAAGTTAACATAGAAGTTAAACATCAAATCTTTAAGTCTTGTTCAGGTTGTATACTGAGCATGAATTGAATATATACATACATATACATACATATATATATATATATATATATATATATATATATATATGTATGTATGTATGTATGTATGTATGTATGTATGTATGTATGTATTTATGTATGTATGTATGTACGTATGTATGTATCTATGTATGTATATATGTATGTATGTATGTATGTATGCCATGTCCTTTGATTTAAAAAGAATGAGTAAGGTTTTGTTGGTTATATTTAATTTTATAAATTTATATAAATGACAATTATATGTATATGTTTTATCAAAAATAAAAAATTATGAATTGGTTGGCTATTAAATTTTAGTTTTAAATAATACATATTATATGTGTTCTATTAGAGATAAAGAATGAGGGTAGTATACCTTATGCGCGCTTGGAATTTATAATGAATGAGTTCTTAATCATAAACTGTATGTTTATCAATTATAAATCTATGGAATACATAGGTGATTTGGTAATTCATATAGTAAATCTAAAATAGTAATCCATATAGATGTTTATATGTTGTTTAATAATTGTGACCAATATTTAACATAACAATAAATTATAGTTATTTGTTATGTGTTGGATGTTTGGTTGAAATTTTAGGTTTAAATAATTTATTTGATAAATTATAGATATTTTATAATTGATAAAATATTGGATTTTTTGTTATATTTGAGAAATATGAACAAAAAATAAGTTGGGTTTAAATAAATAAAAGTTGAGGAAATAACTTTTACAGTTACATAGTGATATTAAGTAACCTATAGTCTAGATATGATTCTTACCTAGATGGAAAGAATCTATTGAGGACTATATTTTTATTATATTTATTATTTTTTAATAAATTAGAGTATATTAGATTCATTTCATTTCATTTGATGGACTAAATGAATGAAAATGATATTTTCATACTTAGCATATTTTATCTACTAATAGGGAATATTTTGTTAGAATCTATTAGTTTTTATATTATTATATTTTAACTAAATCTTGTATTCATGACTCTAAATAAGTAGTGGATGGATTTCATTGGATTAATTAGAGACATCAATGAAAGATGAGGTGTAATCCAATTAAGTTATGTGTATAAAATTGACTAATCCTAGAGATCATTAATTATTCAAAACATTGGCCAAAGTAATGTCTTAAATTAAACATTATCATTTCATATGTTAATATAGTTTGCATATTTATGTGATATCATATTATAAAATATTTATGTATGATACACATTATGTATTAGATATCTACAATACACAGATTCTAGTTTGTCACTTTGTATTCTTGCACCATCATTATCTACACATCCATGAAGGGAGGTTCATCCCCTTGTTGGGAGATAGTGTGGGGGACCTATGATCCATGGTTGGTGTGAAAAATTGATCGGATGATGCTCTCCCTCTAACTGGGGTACTACACTTGAGATTATAGATTGATAATTGAGTCATAAAGACTCTACTCCATGGAGATTTGTATATTGTTTTATTAATTGAGATATTATCATGTTCTTGAAAATAATAATATTTATACATTATAATTCTACAGTAGTGGCTATAATGTTGTATCAGTTATGGATAAATTTATACTATTTGATTTAGGATTAGATGTAGTATTATTTGATTTATCAGCGTTATTCATGAGTTTCATATCTATTAATGGTAATCCTTAGTTTATAAACCTATTGGTTAACTAAATGAATGCATCTAGTTAAACATCACTAATTATATTTATCATGGTGAAATATATATGATGAATATGTATAATTAATTTCAAAAAAAAACACTATATTCTAGTAAAACCCAATGGGGTTGTTACATTTGGAAAAGACATAATATCACTTTAAACCACCTATAATTTGTCACTTTCCCTCAAGGATTTACCCTTGGGAAATGGATATTTGTGTTTTTTTCCAAGTGTACAACCTCAAAAAACTCCATCATGGAAATAAACTTGTGGAAAACCAATAATTATGCTATGCTTACTGAGATTTTGCAATGAGTGATATTTTAGGTGACCAAAATGCTCATGTAAAAGTTTACTCATCTCATTATAATTTTAATCATGACTTACGAAGGTTGAGTGAACACATAGTTTTTTAGATTTATACAATCATGTCTTATGATTAACCTTGTCAATGGCTACAATAGTGGATTGGAATTTATTATGATAACATTGATAGGTGTAAACTCCACATTTTTACCTTCATTGAATGTGTCATTTGATATATGGATAGGAAGTTATCTGAAAAAATTAGAGTGTGAAGAATTTTTATAAATACATTATTCTCCATCTCAACTATCCCTTCACCTTTAACATCTAGAAGGCTAGAGTTGCTAACAAAAATTTTAATTATTCAACATTAGTCAATATTTGAAAATAATGAGTCATCATGTGTTATATGGTGGGAGGTTTGTGAATCCAATATACATTTATACATAGGTGATCTTATTGTATTATAAATTGTTTCACCTATCTTGGTAGGAGGGAATTGCATTTTTTTCATTTCTTCTTCTAAGTATGTCATTTTATTGAATCACTAATGTTTGGAATGGCTAGGTTTCTTACACAATTTACAACACTCTTTTTCAACATTTGCATTTACTTTTCCTTTGTCTTTGTCTTTAGTTGGGGAAGTATTATGATAAGTTAATTGATTGCCCTTAAGCTTAAGCTTTGATCTCCATTGTTTTAGTAGGGTTATTCCCTTTTCCAAAGTTTGGTTGTGACATTGCATTAGTACTATTGATCACTAATACCTTATACTTAGTACCTTAAAGTCAGATTTCCCTAATAAAATTATTTTTTATTCTTATCTCTTAAGCTGCTCACAAAACTTGTCAAAATTAAATTCTACATATGTTTAACCCATGGAGTATTTCTATGTATATTATTTTTAAACAGAAATTAAGAATGAACCTAATTTAGACAAAATAGTCATATTGATTTTTTCATCAATCTTGGTTTCACCATTCTCAACAAGTAGAAGCCTTAAGTGCTTGACTTGACTGATGAAGGACTCAATGTGTGGATAGTATTACGTAATAAGAGTAATTGGCTTGACTTATATTTGAAATTCCATCATCTTTGTATGTTTTCCAAAACTTGATCCAACACATTCCAAACTTTATAAGATTCCATGAAGCCATGAAATGAAACTTCAATCCAAGGGATGCTGACTAACAAATGATGCCTCTAAATTTGTATGAACATTTTTTTCCATTTTTTATTTGAGAAGGTCAAAATATGTAAGTTATTCATTCATTAAAATGTATTAAAATCCCTTGCTGAGAATCACACTATCTATATATCATTTTCAGATGAGCTAGTTGAACTTGAGAGGACCTCATCTTTTTTTTTTAAATTACTATCACAAAAAATCGAGTGTAAAAAAATATATCACAATTTTTTTTTGTATCTAAAAATATTCAAAAAAGGGTTTCCATAAATACACATTAAAATGATCATATTGATGAGAAAACCACAATGACACAATCAATCTATGGGAAAAAATAATTTTCTAAAAAGTATTTTCATGACTACAAGTGAGAAATTATATGTCAAAAAAAATCCAAAAAATTGAAATACACATTAAAATTATTTTATAAATTATAGAATACCAATGGTGCATTCACCCATAGGTGAAAAAATATTTTTTTTTTTAAATTCACGTGGAAACATTAGTCTGCAACCCTTCCACATAGATTTTTTTTTTAAGAAATCAATTTTCTACCAAAAAAACCCTCTGCTCTCCCCTTTCACTATAATTTTTTAAAAATATTTATCTATAATTTTCATGAATATAAATTCCTCTATAATTTTATAAAACAAAAAGCCCTCTACTTTTATAAAAAAATATAACCCCAAATAGGGATATTGAAACTGAATTTGAATAAGAAAAACTACAGTTGAGTGTAAACAAGGAATAGTGAAATTAAATCTAAATAGAGAATATTGCAACAATTCAAATATACCAAATTTAACTAGATTTTTTTGAAATACTAGGATGAGGTGTGTTTGATCTATAAGATCTTTGATAAATTAATATGTAGTCTTAAATAATGAATAGGTCCAAAAGGAATTGAGTACAAATGTTTTCACCATCTCATAGCCACACTTTCCTATCTATGAGTTACATAGAGAGTAAATTCTCAATGCTAAATATTTATCAGTGCACCCCAAAATCAAAGGGCCAATAAGCCTTTAATTGGAAAAAATTAAAAATCTTAGTCTCTTCCTATGTGGAAGTAAAAAACCATATTTAATGTTTTTTAATGGCTTGAGTATTGGGCAATACCCATCACATCATCTATCAAGTTAAATTCATAATCACTTTTCCCATAAAGATAGATATTGTGAGTTCTATAAAAGTTAGAACAGGGTTTTATCCTAGGGGACTTCTATGAAATATCTTTAATTTATCCATTAGTACCCCACTACATTCACTAATTCATGATCAACCAATAACACATCAGGGTAAAGAGAGATTAATAGATTGGTTATTTGTAGTAATCCATTAAATCTAGACTTGACACCTAAAATGGAGGGCAAAAGGAAATTGTGGACCTAAAAAATTAAAAAGAATGTCGAATGTGTAGAAAAAATGAAAATTATAGATATGATATTCAAACCTAGACTGGGAATGAGGTGAAGCTTTGATACCATATTAAAATGTTTGGCTAGGGTCCAAAATCATGTTAGATACCATAAGACAAACACCCAAAATACATGCATAAATAAACCTATGAAAGACTAAAAATAAGATAACACACATTTATCCAAGTAATGTGGATAAAGAGCACCAACCTAATTCCACTAGTATAATAGTAACTCTCATCCTCAATGTGCCTCTCCCACTATCCATTTATGTTCATATATAGATAAGAGAGGAGGATAGGGTTAGAGTTAGGGTTTTGAAGAGTAGTTCGAAATATAATAAGACAAACCTATTATTAGCATATTAATTCAATTAAGTATTTACTCAATTGATAATATTCTTTAATGATGTGTTGTGGATAAATTTGCACTAGTTAATGTCTACCCATAAATTAAAAATGAATATAATAAGTGCATCTTAAAACCATGCAATAGTGTAATTGATAATTATTTTAGCCAATTAGAAAAAATATGAAAAACATGATAGATTTGGGATTATATTCAAAAAATCTAAAATTTATCCTTGTGTGTGGAGATAATCATGAATGATAACTTGACCAACCTATTTATTAGGTATGTCAAGGGGGGGAAAGGATTAAATTCAACATGAGTTATGCATGATTAATCCACCTATTATATAGGATTATATTATCATGGTTAGTAGGGTAGAGGATATAGCATTAGAAAACAAAAGGATGCCCTTCATAAGCATCAAATATTAGAGCACTCCAGAACCATCATTCCCTCAAGATATAAAATTGACTCCTCAAACAAAAAATTGAATATAAAATGGGAAAATGGCTATGTTTTTAATTTGATATAAAATATAATCATGAGCATATGTTTGTGGACAGGAAGTTTTTATAAATTGAAGGCACCAATGAGGATGAAGAGGATATAGAATTAAAATTAGAGGTTGTTGATGATCTAGATGAGGAGACAATAAATACCCAACCAATTATTTTTTTCATGCACTTTCAATAATTATCACCCCACAAACCCTCAAAGAAGTTGGTTTTCTAAAAAATTAAAGGTTGACAGTATTGGTTGACTGAGGTAATGCTAAAAAATTTATCAACAATAAGTTAGTTGCTAATTTGAATTGTTTTATTTATCCAACTCCATTATTTTAGGTCATTATTGTATAGTCAATTGTATAGGAAAATGTCATAATATTAAACTCACCATGGAAGACTACCTGTTGTATTTTATTATGTTTGACATCCACATTGGTGGTGTAAAAATTATGTTAGGATTCTAATGGTTCACTACCTTTAGAACTATTAATTATAATTTCTAGGAGTATTTCATGCATTTTCATTCCAAATAAATGACATTTGAGTTATGTGGGTGTAGATACTAAAATATGGTATTAAGTATTTTAAAATGAAAAGCTTGGCATACATTTACCATGAGTGAATTGATCACAAAATTTTTATCTTAATCAACCATTATCCACACTTACATGTTATCTCATGAGTGTGACCCTTCCATTATGCTATCACACACCTATAGGAATCTCAATGTCTATTTCAAACCTAATTCATAACCTACATAGACATTTCCAAAACTTTAGTTTAGTCCACCTGTACATAAGTTATTTGACTCAGTTTTAATCAATATCACTAGTTGATATTGACCTGATCTATTTAGAATTGACCTTCTCTTGGAAATGGCTATTTTTTAAAATAAAACATTTCCTTAGGGTTGACCCATACTCCTAGTGTGTTGGTGGCTTGAAAATTCACCCAATTAGACTCATATATACAAATCAAGGTATCACTTAATAGGTTGCTTGGCACTAATCTAATACACATATATACACTATTGCATATTGAGTAAATTTTCCCTATTCTTCCCAAATTATGAATGTATCACTAGGATTAGTCATAATTCAATTATAGAGCATACAAAATATAATTCAAATCAAGCTTTATCAATTATTAAATCCAAATCATTAGCTACATACTTATATAAAAGGAGTAAAATTGTACAATCATATTTGGTGGGATAAATACATGTTCCTCAATTTATCTCTTAAGAGTATCTGATACATAGGTATTTATCAATCATAAATTGTGTGTGATTGGGGTCAAATCAGCCCATTACACTTTCCTAGTTTTTATAGGTTTATATCCCTCAAAAGGAAACCTAAGGTTTTAAGGTTAAGTATATTGATTTTTGGATCTATGTTTATCATTAGGGTTTGACATCACACATACAAATATTTCAAAGACAAGCAAAGGTGACCTATGGTCATAGTCCCTCATTTACACACAATTTAATACTAACCAACATAGGTCAATATCAATAGTCAATACTGACCCAAATTGGTACAATTGACCCTACACATATAGAAATTTAATTCCTAAATTGGATGAATCATAGGCATGTTTAAACTTGATTTAAACTTATAGAACATAGTCACATTTAGATATTCAACCACAAAATCTAAGTATCCATCCCTTTGTTGTACTTATCATATTTAGCATATGCCACTTTTCAAATCATTGCAATCAATTTCATTATTTTACATTCATATCTATGCTTGAATGTTATATCTTAATATCTAAATTAATATACTAGTTTCTATCCTATTAGGTATTTTTAAACCAAATTAGGGTAAAAAATATTGGTGAACATGTACACATATTGAACTCTATCAAACCCTTGGATTCCTTTATGCTTTCATCCTTATAAGGTTTCATTTTTTTGTTTTAGGGTTTTATCCATATAGGGTTTCAATTAATATACCTAGCATCTAAGGCCACATACTAAGCTAAGATTGATACATATCAAGCATAAAAACAATATCCCTTTATTATTATCAACCAATATTTTTGAGTTGATATTCCAAATTAAGTTGTGTATACCTCTACTATCAGTATTATTCCTATGCATGTACCTTTGGTGACATATGTGGAATCCACCCAAGGTTTGGGGGCAACATGAATCTTCCAATATATTTATATATCTATTCCTATAAAGGAAACATGTACCCCTCCAATGATTACTATGCATGTTGCATCACCAACCTCACCTAATGCATGCTCCTTTAATGATATTGTTACATCTCTACATGCCAAGGTGTTGTAGTTGGAGTAAGGTACATCTTAAGCTAGTCATTAAATTAATTATCATGGCTTGTTTCATAACATTATCTCCTGAGAGAGAATATAACCCTTTACCTATATGTTTTTTAGTTCCTAAGATTCCACCATATAAAAATAAATATGACCCATAACAACACCTTAGATCAATCCATGCAACATGTTTGGACTATGCATATAGTGACAAATTATTAACCAAGTTATTCCCTAAAATCCTTGAATACTATAATTTTTTATGGTTCTATCATATTCCCCTCCAATCAATAAGAGAATTATATGATTTGGAAAATAAATTTATAGCACATTTTTCCATCAAAATTGATGAGAAAATGTTTTATGCCCAAATTTACAAACTCAAGCAAGATTCGAAAGAGATGATCAGGGTTTATGTACTTCAGTATAATATTATGATAACCAAGATGAATAATGTTATATTCAACAGTAAATTACAATATATATTTAAGAAATATTACTTTCACCACTCCATGAGTCAATTTTATTCAATAGATTCAAATCCTTCAATGAGTTATGCCACAAGGTAAGGGACATAAAATTTAAGCTCATAACTTTGAACAAGATCAAGTATACATCTACTCCTAAAAATACTTCAACAAAAATGTTTTGAAGAAAACCAATCTATAAGGTAAAACCAACTAATAACAAGAATGAGTCAAAAAATATAGTTAATGTAGTATCTTAGCTCCATTAAAAAGGCAATTTTGGAGATAACCATCACCTCCTCATTTACTCTTATAGAAGCTACTTGAGTTTGACATTATCATACTTCTTCCTCTAAAAGAGCTTGATATAAATAAGCCTACACAAGGGAACTATGACAATAATTCATATTATGAATATCATCATATATGAAGACATTCTATGAATAGATTATTCAAATTAAGATATAAGATACTATACATTATTGATGATGGCATGACTTGGGAACTCCTATAGAGGAACCTAGACCATAGAATTGAAGATATTTAATGATGCATTTCCAAAACATGATATGATAGAGACTAATGATAATTTAGAATTACATTATACATATAATATTCATCCTCCACATATGATGTATGATCACACAATAGATGAAATTATTGGTATACTTATTGATACTTCACTACATTTCCCTATAATCCCATTTAATGACAACAAGATTTTTATGACGATTTAAATTTTCATTCCATTTTCATATGATCCTATATAAATGAATAGTCCATATATATTTTCATGAATGACAATGGGTCAAGTAAGAATGTGTGCACAATGATACTTTTTCACCCCCTTGGGTACACATAACAAGATTTAAAAGAGACATCAAGATTAGTTAAGAGATTATATGAGAAGAAACATAATACCTTGGGACACATAGTACTACCTCTTCATGTGGGATATACCATACTATCCATGTCATTCATTGTTATACAAAGTCATATGGTATTTGAAATGTTTTTAGGATTCCATTAGATACAAAAACTTCATGTAGTACTATCTATAATACATTGATGTCAAAATTACATGCACTATAACAAGGTAGTTATAATTATAGGTGTATAGTGTGACTACCCTATACATATAATTTTATCTCCTCCTCCACCCTAATACCACCACATTTGGTTGATACACTCATATAGGATCAGTGTATAGTGCCAATGGTTACACATATGCAAGATATTTCTATACACCCATCTCAAAGGAAACCAATTGGGTATACTAGATAGCTATATATTTGGCATTGATTATATTGGAGAGTTATTCAAGGATCACATATACCATTGTCTCCTATAAAACATAATTATTCAACACCATAAATAATTTTATGTGTTTCATAGTAAATTGATGGCCTATTAAAACTTATTACTCGCAATACACAAAATGCACAATTACAGGTATGATTCTCAATGAAATTATTAATTATATTGATTTATATTATCATAAAAATACTATAGAGTATTAATTAAGATCTGTATTGATTTCAAGTAAGAAATCAATTTCAATTATTGGTTTCTTAAGAGATTAGCTCCAAAAACTCCAAATCCTATTTTTAGGCTTCTAGGCCTAATTGATTTTTAGTAGGTAAAACCACTAAATACATCTTGAAAAAAATAAAAATAAATTTATTAATATTTTTAAAACATAATAAAGGTGCTTAAAAATTTATACTAGATTGTAAAATTCAAATAATGAATAAAACTTAGTCAACTTCCTTATTTTTGGTTTTTTTTATAGTCATGTATAGACATAGTTGGATTCAATTAAGAATAACCTATTACATAGGAACTATTCCAATAAAAAACACTTATATTATCTTAAAAACCTTTTCTACTAATTTTCCTCAACCTTTCTGAGGATCTCACTGGTTATAATTCAAAGTAAAGGTCTTTTTATGCATGAAACTTTATTTTACACCTAGTGGGCTTAATGGCTACTAATAAGTCAAAACACAAAATACTCATAATTAGAGTTATACAGCCAATTTTAGAGGTTTATAAAACTATATAGAAGGTTTTAAAACATTTAAATAATTCTTAAAGACTCAAAATTGAAAGATTTACCTTATTACCTCTTATCACTCTCTAAGAAAAATGGAATTACACGATATGATCAACTCAATCTACTATAAATGTGATTGTCCACCGATTTTAGGTTTAAAAATACTTGAACCATATTATATAGTCACCTATATGAATTTTCACAAGTTTTTATGAAGTTTCAAGGGCTAAAACAAGAGATATTAGTCTTTTTCTGAAGATAACCTTGTAATTAGGGTTTTGAAAAAACCCAAGAGCAATTTAATGATTGTTCATAGAGTTGATAAGCTGTTTTTTACTTCTAAAACTTGGATTAGGTTATTAAAAACATATATAAACCTTTAAAATCCTTATTTTTATCTCATGCAAAAACATTTGCATACAATGAGACTTTTGTGTGTCATTGTGAGCAAGAATAAGGGAATTAATGAAGGTTTGATCAACAAAACTTGGATTTGAGAACATATTAAATTCAAATGGAATTTATCTCATTAAAACATACAATATATTTATTATTAAAATAATTTAAACAATAACACACATTTATTCATAATAAAATGACTCCTTTCTACTATACAGACCCCTATTTTGTCATGGTAGACGGTCAACTCTATTATAGTCATAAAATTCCTCCACTTTAAAACTTATTATGACCTTATCATCATCTGTCTTCCTTAGTTTTAAAGTTTTTGGATATGTAATATGATTGTAATGTGTTATTTTTATCTTGGAATCATCTTTAAAACCTTGTTTTCAACTTGTAAAATGACATTTCTTGTGAAATTATTTAGTTACACTTTGCCTTATTAAGCTCTTTGGATGAATATGACTAAGAAAGGGATAGGATTCTCCTAAAAACATATTATACTCATAATAAATTGATGATAACCAATCAAAATCCTTAATTTATTATAAGTATTTACATATTTTCAATAAATACATTCAAATTTTTGCTTTAGGAGGGAAAACACTCCAAGACCTCTAAATAACCTAAGACACATACTAAATGCCTCATTAAAGGATATTGACACATATCATACCTTATAATACTAACTATAAGACCATATATACATATTTTTAGGATGCTCCTACATCAATCCATCCAAGTACAAAAAGAAATCTTTATTATTTTCTATTCATGAGTCTTTATTGTAGATGATTTTGTATTTTTGTCTTCTCTCCATTAAATGCTATTTTTATTCATTAGTTTAAGTCCTCCAATATCCCATGACCTATTATATGATTATATACCTATTGATGGACTATATTCTTCTTCAGTGGTATTCCATTATCTATTCATCCCCAAGTTTTTCATCTTCAAGCTTTCTTCTTTGAAGATTTGCCTTGTTTTATGTATCTCCAAAATTAGCTTCATCAAATTTTCTTCACTCTCCTTTATTATACTTGTGCTATAATCAAAAAAATTAATAAAAACATATGTTTTTTTGAAACTTTGAAGTTCCTTGTCTTCATTAATTTTAAGGACTAGTTCATGCTCTATGGAATTAGCTTGCAATTAGATTGTTTTTTGTTGTTTTCCCCTCTTTAAAACTTCATATTCCCTATTTAATTCCTTCTCACTAAGATTAATTTTATCTATAACTTTCCTATGATACCTTGATTTATTTCAATATCTTCAACCTTTTTATTTTTGTCTCTCAAGATCACTCCACTTCTTCCTTCAATTTACTATCCATTTGACAATTTACTGATCCTATTGCCCTCTCAAGAAATTTACTTAACAACTAACCTTCTTAATAATCCTTTCAATATATTCAATACTTATTATCAAATACAAGTCATTAGATAATCCATTAAAAATGTATTCATTTGTTTTATTGACAAAAACTAAGTTTTTGAAAGTAAATCAGTTCTTCATTAACTGTAAGGGTTATCTTTGATTGGTCAACTAACTCAATATTTACCTTATCCTCCTTAAATTACTATAAAAACTCCTTTTTACATGTAATCAACACCTTGGAATGACATTTATTAGTTGCATTCTCATATTTTAATGGCAAGAGTGTATGTTTTACCCCATCTTTCTCAAAATTATAAGTGTTCCTCTCCCCATCACGCATGGCCTTCTTATCATTTTTCTAGGATCTACCTAAGAGAATGTGGCACACATCCATAGGCATTATATTACATAATACTTCATCTTGATAACTTCTTATTTTGAATTATACCTTATATTTCTCATTTATGATAATTTGATGATTTTTTTGTAGCCAAAAATTCTATATGGGGTAGGGCGACTTACCTTTTTAAAAATTCAACTTACCATCTTAGTAGACATAATATTGTCTATAGCTCCACTATCGATGATGACCTTGTAGCATTTTCCATTTATCTTGTAAGTAGTTCTAAAAAGTGTCTTTCTCAGAGGTGGCTCCTTGATCTCCTTAGTAGATATGATTAGAATCCTCTTCATAAGTAAGGATTCTCCCTTTTCTAGTTCATCCTCATAAATAGTTGATGTAGTATCCTCCTCTTGATTGCTTTGAGTAACATGAACACTTTTTTGGCTATAAGATGGATGACTAGGAAACTCATATGATATATGTCCAAACTTTATACATTTAAATCATCTAACAATGAAACCACTACTTTTACCTCTACCTCTATCAAATGGCCTCTTACCTCTAACGTAATAGTTTCATTTTGTATTATATTATTACCTCTATGGATTAATTTCAAATATATTTTTGCTTTCATGTCCCCCTCTATCTCTAAGAGGTCTAATTCTTCCTCTTGCATGTTGATAATGCCTCCTTTTTATCTTATCTTTTGCTTTCAATGAATATTGGTATGCCTCCTAAGCTGACTTAGGATCAAGCAAATCAATTCTGTCTTGCATAATAAACTTCAAACCATTCACATACCTAGAAAATTTCTCTAAGTCTTCTTCTACATGGCCTACCTTTATGGTTAATCTATAAAATTCCTTAGGATAATCTTTATAGATATATCCTTCTATTTTAAGTTCTATAATTTCCTAAAGAGAATAGTTTGATAGTCTTTACGAATGAGCTTATCCTTTAATTTTTCAATCATCCAATCCTAACTTCTAATTTTTGGATTTCCTTTTCTCATCCTTTATTCCTAGATGTCATCCCACCATAATGATGCATGTCCTCTAATCCTTGTCATTAAAAAATTAACTTGCTTGTCTTTATCCATGTTCTCTTAGTCAAAGTACTTATCCACAGTACTTATCTAATCAATCAGATCATCTACATTCAAGTTGTCATCATACATTGGCACTTCCAATTTAGGCTTAGATATTACTCCCATAATTTCTCTAGCAATCCTTTCTTATATTGGTTCTCCTTCTATCTCTACAATATACTATTATTCCAAAGGTCCTTCATCCTCCCTATCACTGACATCACTAACATCTACACCTCTCCTTTATGCCAATTTCATGGCCTCTAATCTAGCATTCAGGTTCTTGATATCTCCAAGCAAGATAGCTTGGGTAGGTGGTCTCATTTTTCCACCTCTTTTCCTTATTACCATTCTATCAAACTTATTTTTTATATACCTTGATCAATCTTAGGATCCTCTAATTGTGCATAATCTTTGTGATCTGATACCACTTGATGCCTTGGTAAAACTTTTTACTCTCAATACACCAAATACATAATTGTAGGTCTAATTCTCTATGAATTTCTTAAGGATATTGATATATATTATCATCAAAAGACTCTAGACTATCAAGTAAGATCTGTATTGATTGAAAGTAAGTAATAAACCAATTTCCATTATTGGTTTCTTAAGAGATTAGGTCCAAAAACTCTAAATCCTATTTTTAGGCTTCTAGGCCTAATTGATTTCTTAGTAGGTCAAAATACTAATTAAATATTTAAAAACCTCAAAATTAATTTATTCATATTTTTAAAATATAATAAAGGTTATTCAAACTTTATACTAGGTTATAGAATTCAAACAATGAGGAAAACTTAGTCAAATTCCTTATTTCTATTTTTTTGCAATCATGTATAGACAGAGTTGGATTCAATTAAGCATAACCTATTTCATAGGACCTCTTCCACTAAAAAAATTCTTACATTATATTACAAACCTTTTCTACTAATTGTCCTCAAAGTTTTTAAGGGTCTCATTGATTATAATTTAAGGTAAATGTCTTTTTATCCATGAAACCTTATTTTACACCTAGTAGGCCTAATGGCTACTAATATGTCAAAACATAAAATAATCCTTATCAGATAATTAGAACCAATTTTAGAGGTTTATACAACTATATCTAAGGTTTTATAACCTTTGTATCACTCTGAAAGACTCAAAATTGATGGATTTACCTTATTACCTCCTATCACTCTCCAAGAAACATATGATCAACTCAATATGCAATAAATGTTATTGTACATCAATTTTAGGATCCAAAACACTTGACTCATCTTCTATAGTCATCTCTCTAACATTTCAAAAGTTTTGATGAAGTTTCAATTGCTAAAATAGGAGATACTAGTCTTTTTGTGAAGATAACTCTTTAACTAAGGTTTTGAAAATCTACAGGAACCTAAGAGTAAATTAATGATTGTTCATAGAGATTATAAGCTCTTTTTTACTTATAACACTTGTATTAGGTTCTTAAAAACCTATATAAACCTTTCAAATCCTTAATTTGAGCTCATACATAAACATTTACGTATAATGAGACCTTTGTGTGTGACTCTAAGTAAGAATAGGGGAATTAGTGAAGGTTTGATCAACAAAACTTGGATTTGAGAACAAATTAACTTCCATTTTAATTTATTCTCATTCACACATACAATAAATCTTACAACAATTTAAAAAACAACACACCTTTATTCATAAGAAAATGACTCCTTTCTACTATACAGACCCTTATTCTGTCATGGTAGACTATAAACTTTGTCTACAGTCATAAAATTCCTCCAATTTAAAGATTATTATGACCTTATCATCATCTCACTTCCTTAGGTTAAATTTTTTTGATGTACTATGCCTTGAATGTGTTATCTTTATCTTAGAATCTTCTTAACAACCTTGTTCTCAACTTAGAAAATGACATTTCTTTTGAAATTATTTTGTTACATTTTGCCTTATTATGCTCTTTAGATGATAATGACAGAGAGAGGGACTAGGAGGCTCATAAAAACATATTATACTCCTAATAAACTGATGACAGCTCATCAAAATCCTTAATTTATTATAAGTATTCACATATTTTTAATAAATACATTCAACTTTTAGCTTTTGGAGGTAAAACACTCAAATACATCTAAATGACCTATGACACACACTAAATTCCTCATTCAAGGCCTATTGACACCTACAATACCATATATACATATTTTCATGATGTTCATACATCAAAAACATAGGTTATGAGATATTTTTCTATTATATGGTAAACCCTATGAAGTTCTAGGTCTTCTAGAGTTACCATCCTACACATGATTCTATAATTAGTGATCATGATAGTTAACATACACCATGTGACTTTTTATCAAATTATGACACACACACACATCTAGTACCTTTCTTACCATTAATGCAATCATCGATCAACATTTTTGGAATCTGAAATTTTCCAAAAACACAAAAAAATCAAGAAAATATAAAAGCATTCAAAATTCAAAAACTCTAAAAAAAGCTTGTGTATGACATGATTAATAGATTACACTATTTACATATGTTATTTATCACATATTTGGTAGATGTATTATTTTTCATACACACGTGTATTTCATGGTATAAGAGTGTGATATAGGACATATAGGTTACACATGGACATATAGATGTTGGAATTAACTCTACCTAGTGGCCATGTCACTAATAGGGGCATATTATTCAATAAGTTTCATTATAATAGGTTATA
Source organism: Torreya grandis (assembly GCA_037957365.1). Classification (NCBI taxonomy): domain Eukaryota; kingdom Viridiplantae; phylum Streptophyta; class Pinopsida; order Cupressales; family Taxaceae; genus Torreya; species Torreya grandis. The sequence continues at coordinate 322,240 of JARHVA010008892.1, read as the reverse complement.
TATTTTTATGACCTCTCTACCATGTTGATTTATCTAGATTGCTTACATATGTCTTACTAGGTACTTATATCTTATAGAGTGATACATGGAAATGCTATTATACTATGATGTGGCATTAATACATATGGATGGTGTAGGCTAGTATTTACTTTTTCTATGCTCCATTGATGAAATTACTCTATTACATGATAGGATACTTTATTCATGTCTATTGTGTGTGTCCATTTGACCTTGTTTGTAACATATTTATTTCCCTTTCATGGGGGCCTTAGACTTGTTTAATTTGACATCTCTATGTCCCTTGTTTTCAACATCTTTATGTCTCTTTGTGTGTGGCACTTTATCCTTGTTTGGGACATCTTTATGTCCCTTTCCTATGGCACTTATCCTTATTCTATGTGACATATTTATTTCCCTTTTTATGACATCTTTATGTCCCCTTACGTGTGGACCTTATCATTTTTTATGACATATTCATGTCCCTTATATGTAGCCCTTGGTGTGACACTAACACTTGAGATTTTTTGTGCTCATTAAGTTTTCTAACATTAATTGGTTCCATGATCCATATCATGCAATTTTAATGCATAGTCTTATTCAATGATCCTACTAATGTGTGATTCAATGATACATCTATCTATATATGGAATTTATATGCCATGTATTAAATATGTTACATACATATCTTGATTGACATGTGCATTACTATAATGGCATACTCTCCACATGTTCACATGATTATACATGTTATTATTGTTAACACTCCAAAGTACACACTTAAGAGGAGGTTGTTCAGGCCTACCTCCAAGTCTATGGTAATATGGGATTTTCCCAAGGCTATGGGTGACCTATGGCTAGGATAAACCTCTAGATTATGGGGTTTATATCCCTTGTTGCATCTATTTATCTAAAATCACTAAGACCTACTAATTATTGGGGTGAAAATGGATAAAAGGAATGCATAAAAGGAAACCTAATCTAAAAATGGTGATGTACTAATATAGTTGTCCTCTCTATTTGATCTCTAAAAACACTAATGAACTAAACCTAAAACTGAAACACACACTCTCTCTCTCTCTTAGGATTTTATGCAATAGTGATTCACATAAAGGTCATGGTGGATGGCTACAAATTTGAGGTGATGGATGAGAAGCCTATCTTGAGACACTTATAACTAGTTTACACTTCAATTACAATCACCAACCTTTAACACATTATATGACCTACATAAAATAACCTACTAACATTTAGGTGGGCCAAGGACATGCACCTGTATAGGGAGAGAAACTTGACACATATGCAAATCAAACAAGCATAACACACTAGAAACTAACTTGAAGAAGATACAATAGTCCATATATCAGTCTAAGAGGTCTATTAGATACAAATTTAGGTAGGTTTTCCTCATACCCAAGTGAGGGATGTGTACAATGGTCTTAAATCCTAAATTTATATAATAATTACAAGGTGAGAGAAGGTATTATGATGTGTATAAGACATGGAGAGGTCATAAATAACCCTAATTCACTCCATAATTATTTACAAGTAGTCATAATAGTCTCTTCTTCCTTCTATGTGTTGCCTTTTCTATTGGATGGTTGTATTCAATGAAGAGTGTGTTATAGAGATGGAGTGGTAGAGTTTTGTTCAAGCTTAGTTGAACATTTTTAGAGCATGAGCACACCATTTGACTAGCCACCTCTTTTTTTTTGATAATTATTGTTGGCCAATTTTGGCCCACATACCAATCTTTTTCATAGATAGAGAAGTTGAGTAGATTTCCTAACCCATAATTGATAAAAAGAAAGTAAAAGTAAGCTTTGAAGAACTAGGTCATCATCAAATGTCATGCAAAAATGAACTAATTAGTCTAGTTACACATTTTATATATGCACTTGGAAAGCCTCTCAGGCCAAGAGATTGTATCGACATGAGGTTATTCATGCCTTAAACATGATCTACAAATTTCATATTTTGATGATCTTGCTATCTTAAGATATAAGCCTTCAAAATTTGATTCAGTAGAATAAGATGTGCATGGGGATGTCAAGTTAAAGTTATGTCAAATAGATATTTGAATTTAAATGTTTTAAGGATGAATGCATGATTGAAAAGTGGAAAGATCTTGGGTGATCATATAAATATCTTATAGCACATAGTGACTAATAGAGTCAATGAGCCCAAATAGAACTATGATATACATTTAATCCTATAGTCAAAGATCAATGGTGAGCATCAAGTCAAAAGGTTAGTGGACCTAGGATAAAATTTGGATTTAAAAGGTGTCAAGATCATAGGAGCTAAAGTCAAGATCAATGATCCATGTTTGATATGGCAGACCAAGGATCAATGGTGTGTGATCCATCATGAAAAGGCATATTAATGGAGAGCAATAGGTCAACAAGTCAATGAATCTTGAAGACAAATGCATAGTTTTTAAGTGTCATGACCATGATAACTAATGGGTAGTTTATTATTATGTATTTAAACCATGTAAAGGAATATTGATGTTGTATATAGGGTTAAAGAGTCAGTAGGATCTTGAGAATAAATGAAGAGCTGCTAGGTGGCACATTTTTTAAAAAATAGATTAAGATCAAGGGCCAATATTAAAAGTTGAATCCTTGAGACTTTGAATAAATATCAACTATGGTCGATGTTGAACCAGAGCATATATTGCAAAGGGAGGCCATGGAGCAAGACATGTTGATTTTTTTGGGTTTGTCACCAAAGCTAGCAGCATGATTATGACCCTTTTATCCACTCTTTCATGCCAAAGATGAACCAGTAGGGAACAATCCATGTCAGGACAAGATCATAACAGATTGATTTAGCTATTATAACTACTTTGACACTAGAATTCAATTTTTGAATGACTTTATCCCATTGTTATAAACATAAGGAGCATTAATTCAAGCCAAAAAGAGATTGAAAGAGACTTATATGATTATTATGGCTGCCTTCTATAAGTAATCTTAGGCATTATGATCTTTTCTAACAACATCAATGTTGGATGATGGGAAATATTAGTTATTATTCTCCCTTCTCCATCCTTAGATGCATTTATCCCCATCTCTCTCATCCCATTCTACTATAAATACAAGATTCTAAGCCTAGAAAAGGATCCCTCTCTTTAGCATGACTAGATTCTACCAATATTTGTATTGTAACACCTATTTGATGTAATAAAAGACTAAATTTTTCCATTTTGTAAGCTGAGTTGAAGTTTTTATTATGACTTCATTGATGTGTTTAAGTAAATGTATGTTTTCCTTACTTTTATCTAAGTTTTATCACCTTCATTAAGTGTTTTGGTAGTTTTCATAGGTCATTCTAAATGCACATATAGTCTGTTGGTTAGTTTGGAAGTAGACAACTACCCTCCCATGCTAGGTCAAAAGCTAGTCCATGCCTTTTTATGAAATAATTATGTGGAAGATGATCAAATAGTGAATAAATTGATGTTTATAATTATTTAAAGTGTCTTATAGTGTGTCTCATGAAATTATAAATATAAAATTATTTGATGCATCAACTCATTTTTTTACATGCTTTTATGCATTATTATCAATCTCGTTCCCCTTTTCCTAGCAATAAGATAGTTTAGGTTTAATATAGATGATAGCCCCAAAAGGAATTTGGACTTATTTAGAGGTCTGACCTAAGATTAGGTTACCCATAACCTAGGGTTAGTCTCATGTTGGACTAGGTTTGAGCAAGAGGACCTGAACAATCCCCTTCTCATCTAGTGTGAAACCTAGGATGCTAGTAGTTCTATCATGCCCAATGAGATGAGGTCTCCTATAGGAACTAAAATTTGGAGATGAGGAGAATCATTTACAGTATAAAATGAGATCCATCATCATTAGGAGTTAAATATCTTTAAAGTTGTAGAGTTTATAGCATCATCTAGACAACATTTTCATGCCTAAAGTTACCACAAGGTCAGCTAGTAAAGGTATTCCCATTTAATTCATTAAGATACCTCATATTTCATATAAGATATAAAGATTTAATAGTTAATACCCTGTCCCAAAAATCAATATTCATCTCATGTTCATCCTATTATCTTAAGCAAAATAATCCCTAATACCCAAATGGCTATCAGGAATCAAGTGTTCATCCCATTTAATATAGGTAGTCCACTAAATTTGGCCCATTTTGATGACATTATTGTGTCTTACCTTAATATTATCCCATTATTCTTGCGATAACATCAAACAATTTTTATTGAGCACATCCAGTATGTTGTCAACCTTAGCTCTATTCATAATGTTGTTCAAGATAGTGTGACTATCAAATTGCTTGCTACTTTTTTCAAAGGAAAAGCATTATAGTGGTATATAAATCTTCCTTTGAATTCCATTGATACCTAGGATGAGTTAGGTGAAGCCTTAGTTAGGTAGTTTGAAGATAAATCTGATCATCTATCATTAGTTGAGTAGTTAACTACCATTCAAAGAGCTTCCCATGAGTTCATGTCTAATTTTAACTTCATTTTCCAAAAGACATGGACTAGGATTCCTATAGTGATTAGACCATCCCTAGATATGCCTTCTTGTACTATATAAAAACCCTTAATTTTGATATTAGTGTGATGATATAGTCCATGGGTGGTAATACCTTGCCAAATGCTTATGAGGTTACCATAAGAGCATAAAATAGTTTGATACTAATTGGTAAGCTTTCTCCAATTCCCCCAATGCCTATATTCCTAGAGTTGAAATCTATTCCACCCCCTCAAGTTCCTTAGTTTCCATCATTAACCCATATTCCACCTTCTCAAGCTAAATTTGTATCTCCTTCTAATCAGGCTAGTGAGATTGGAGAATTGACAATTTTGTTATAGTCTTTTGGGAATGAAATATTTCAACTCAAAAGATATAAATACCAAGGTAGGCCTTATCAACAATAGAATCAGACCTCCCATTAGCCTTTTAGAGATCAAATGCCTCTTTATCAAGGATTTAGAGAAAACATACCACCCTACCAATCATAAGGAGCCACAGTTTTATCTAAACCATATACATATGTTGATCCTAATATACCTTCCACATTAAAATTTATTATTCCCATACCACCTCAAAATAATTTGAAGCATGACTCAATTTGGTATCCCTCCAACCTTAATGATGCTCAAAACCAAGCCTTGGTATCATAGAACATTACTATACCACAAATGACACAAAAAGAGTTTTTTTTCAAGGAACTCAGTATCAAGAGACAAATTTGGTACCCCAAGTAGAGGCTCAAAAAATTCAAGGTAAACCTGATGTTATTAATGTAAATTGGCAAATGGATGATTATGTTGTTTTCAATCATAATGATGAGACTATTAGTTCAAGTGGTCAAGTTACAACTATAACTAGAGCTAAAGAAGAGCCATTGATGAAAATCAGGATGTTAACAATGTTTCTAGTGATCCTAAGGTTTTTTCAAAGAGCACCAAATATCAACTTGTTCACTCTATAAAATAGAAAAAATAGAATGTAGAGGCTGGGAGGGTCCCTCAAATACCTTTGATTTGTGAATAGCAGTGGTTCAAAAGATGAATCTAAAGGTTAGTGGAACCCCATTCAACATAATAGATCAAATGATGAAATCCAATATTATCATTAGCATATTGGATTCCCTTTATATTATAGGATAAAATGATATGCTCATCTAAGAGCTTTCATCTTTCAAGGTGTCTCCAAAACCAATTAAGAAATAAGGTGTTGTCCTAACTAATTCAGACTAGCCAATGAAGCATCAAGTATAGTAAGTACACAAAATATAAAATGGGGGAAATTTGAGGTAAATTCAAGTAAAAATCCTCCCTTTTACCTCTCTTTGATTGTTGGTGATAGTGAATAGTGGAGCTAGCAGCATTGTCATGCCTACGCAAATTACAAATAAGCTTGGTCTTGTCTATGAACCAAATATTAGAGGATTATTATAATTAGATGGCTCACCAAAAAATATATTAGGCATCATTAAAAATATGAATTTGACATTACATGCTTGTTCCAATGTTACCATTCAATAGGATGTAGTTGTGGTGGACTTGCCTCACTACTTTGCCATGTGTCTGTCAAAGGACTTTACCTCAAAGATTAGAAGATATGTATCATATTATTGTAAATATTTGATGTTTAATACTAGGTATGGTACCAAGGTAACCATAAATTATAAACCTATTACATGGTTCCATTTGGAACCATATATGCCAAGTGTTATGAACATCAATCGCCTCATCTTAGATGAGGTGATAGAAGATAGTGTAGAAGAAACTAAATCACCTTTATATGGGATTCTAGATTTTTTCCTTAATAAGTAAACCTTTAGATAACATGAATATGATAATTATAAGCTAATTGAAGAAGGACTTGGAATTTATTGCTTTCATGAGAAAGATGCACCAATTCTAGCCTTGGTGAAGGATGATGAGTCTAGTGATTATCTTTGGTAATTATAATTTGATTGGTCAAGTAATAAGCATGGTACTAGGCTTGGAATTATGGTGATTTATCTAGAATATAAAATGTATTTCTCATCTATTAAGTTTAAATTTGGTTTTTCAAATAATTTTTTTGATTATGAGGCACTAGTTCATGGTTTAAAATGGGCCAAGAAGATGAAAGTCAATGCCTTACAAGTCTTTGGTGATAGTGAAATTGTAGTTCACCAAGTGATAGGTATTAATGTATTAAAAAATCCATTACTTAAATATTATAATCATAGGGTATGTGGCTTTCTTGAATAATTTTAGGCCTTCAATATTTAGGCAATACCAAGAGATGAGAAAAAAACATGTAGATAGGTTGGTTATCATTGGGGCACAATTTAGTATCCCAGTTGATGTAAGAAATGAAATGGTCTAGTCAAAAATTAAGGTGATTGTAAGGCATTATGTCCTAGATAATAATGATAATTATCTAGTGTTTGAAGATAATAATCAAATTGTCATATTATTGCAAGAAGAGGCTGAATTTTCCTCAAGAAATTAGTTGAAGCACTTGTAGTAGTATGGTGATCAAATTGTCCAACTAAAAACAAATAATTTTCTTAAGGGATTGGTCACACTTGAAAACATATTCATTGGTTATGATGAGTTGAGGAAAGAAAATTCATCTTTATCAATGAAGGAATAACACTATGCCAATGTGGAAGTTGCACTTGGTAAGAACCTAAAGTTTGGTAAGGTATGGACTTATTCAAATAATAAAGATTTCATTGAGTTATGTGTAAGTTTTATTGATGTATTTGAATGTAAATATAGTCATCTCAAGGGATTTGTCCCAAGTCTAGATCAACACACCATTGAGTTAGAAGATGAAACTAAGCTAGTAAGACAAAGAAGAAGGCCTATTAATAATAAACTTGAGCCTTTGATGAGATCTGAGCTTCATAAGCTCATTGAGTTAGTTATTATATTTCCAATCAAGCACCCAACTTGGGTGGAAAACCTTATTCTAGTATGGAAAAATAATGGTGAAATTAAACTGTGTGTTGACTTTCATGAATTGAATAAGGATTCCCTTAAAGACCACTATCCACTACCATCTATGAAATAGATTTTACATCTGGTTACAGGTTTATAAATGTTCCCCTTGTTGGATGGCTATACTGGTTACAACTAGATTTTGGTCAAAGAAGAATACCAATTAAATACAACCTTTACCACAAAGTGGGGGACATTTTCATATATAAATATGCCATTTGGTTTATCCAATGCTGGATCAACTTTAAGAGAGCCATAGATATGGCATTCTAGGGCCTTTTTAATGATTTTGTGTTGGTCTATTTAGATGATATAATATTGTTTTCAAAGAATGCAAGTGACCACATGCTTCACCTTGAGCAAGTATTTGAAAGGTGTAGACAATTTGGGGTATCCCTAAATCTAAAAAAGCATGTCTTCTTAGTTCATGAAGGTAAGCTTCTTGGACATATAGTTTCAAAAGATGGTTTAAGCATAAATATTGAAAGAATAGCTTTAATTATTTTACTTTCCTTACCTAAGCACAAAACATCTTTGCAAAATTTCTTAGGGGAGATCAATTTTATCAAAAGATACATTTCAAATTTTACCACTTTAGTTAGGCCACTTACATCCATACTAAAGAATAAATAGAGCTTTAGTAGGTCCAAAGAAGGAGTAAGGAGTTTTGAGGAAATTAAGAAAGTAATGGTTAGTCCTCCTACACTCATGAACCTATATTTCTCAAAGGACTTCATTATGTACACCTATGCTAATATGGACGCCATTTTAGGCATTCTTATGCAGCATAATCATGAGGATTTGGAGCAACCAATAGCTTTTTTTAGTCAAGGCTTGGAGGAGTATGAAACAAGGTACTCTTTTTTTAAACATCATGTACTTTATGTTATAAGTTCACTCAAGAAGTTCAGATACTTATTGTCTAACAATAAGATACAACTAATGGTTACCCATCCAAGTATTAAGGAGTTTCTCTTGAACAAATACATAAATGATAAAACAATTAGTTGGATAAAAAATTTAACGGATTATGATGTGGAGATAAAGATCAAAAATTTGATTAGAGGCAAAGGACTTTGTGATCATCTAGCCCAAGACTTATAAGAAGCCAATGAGGTGGTTATGGTGTCAACAGATGAAGAAGTTGTAGTTGATCATACCTCACCTTTTATCTAGTATCATGATTTGGTAAGATATTTTTAGGATGGTATTTATCCCACTCACCTATAACTCCTTATAAAATAATATAATTTAGATTTCAATCCATTCCATTTCTTTCTATTGATGGTGTTTTGTTCAAGACAGATATCAATGTCATGTTGTTAAGATACATTAAACAACATCAAAAGGAAAGGTTGATTGAAGATTTCCATGATGGACATGGTGGAGGACATTATTTATCAAGGACCACAACCCATAAGATCATGAGAGGTGGGTATTATTGGCTAAGTATATTTGGTGATTATCATACATGGGTTAGAAAATGCAAATAATGTGTTATGTTTATAGGAAAGGTGAATCTTGTAGCCTTACCTCTCCAAATAATTATAATGGATTATAATAGGGATTGGACTTTATTGGTATCTTTTATTGATGTCATTAACCCCCCTTCAAGATCAAGTCATAAATGGATACTAACTTCCATGGATTACTTTACTAGATAGACAGAAGCCATGGCATTAAAGGAAGTAGATGAGACTAATGTTTTAGATTTATATGAAGGTCTACTTACTAGGTTTGGAGTCCCTTGAAATATTATTTTTGATAATGATATGGCCTTTATGGGATCTGAAATTAGCCAATGGGAAGTTCAACATAGTGTCTTTCTCATCACTTCATCAAACTATTATCCCCAAAGAAATGGTCTTGTTGAGTCCACCAATAAGAACCTGTTGAAGATCATAAGAAGAATAATTGAATATAATCAAGGGTCATGGCATCTGAAATTAAATTTATTTCTATGGGATAATAGTATTACCTACCCTAGGTTAATAGCCAACTCCCCCAACAAGTTGGTATATGGTAAGGAAGCAAGAATGCCTATTTCTCTTGAAGTTCCTACCCTAGAATTGGTGCATCAACTTGAGTTATTGTAGAATGAACCTATGGAGATTAGATATGCTAAGATTATGGAGTTGGAAGAGACAAGACATCAATCCATGTTATCCATAGAAAGCCATCAAGCAAAAGTGAAAAGAGATTTTGAAAAAGGAACTTCTTCACATAGTTTCAAAGAAGGAGATTTGGTCCTCAAGTGGGATGAGGATAGAGCTAATCCAAGAATTCATACAAATTTTTATCTCTTTTGAGTGGTCCATATACAATCTCTAGTTAAAAATCCCAAAATTCCTTCCAACTTACAAATATGGATGGTGAGTAACTTCCTATCCTAGTCAATGAGATACATCTAAAACATTGTTATTAAAGAAGCTAAGTTACGTGTACATAGTTAGTTGGTCTTATTTTCTTCCAAGTGTTGTCCTAGAACATTAGTTTGTTTTATTTTGCTTTGTTTAGTTATATTCCTTGTTTTTTTTATTTCCATCCTTCTTTTGGTGTAATGTTTGTCTTTGCAAGTCAAAAGGGTTCTTTCAATCATGGATCATATTCATCACTATTGGTGAATCCAAGAGTCATGTAAATGATCTGAGTCTTCAAGCATAGCAAGCATGCTACCCAATTGAGTTTCCAAATATGTTGGTCAAAATCTAAGATTTTTTCTAGATAGAGAATTTGAGTAGAGTTTATAACCCATAATTGATCAAAAGAAAGAAAAATCAAGCTTTGAAGAACCAAGCCATCATCAAACGTCATGCAAAAATGAACTAATCAATTTGGTTGCACATTTTATATATACACTTGGAAAGCCTCTCAATCCAAGAGATTATATGGACATGAGGTTCTTCATGCCTTAAACTTGATATGAAAATTTCATATCTTGATGAGTTTTTTATCTCAAGATATAATCCTTCAAAATTTGATCCAATAGAGTAACATGTTCACGGGGACATCAAGCTAAAGCTACGATAAATATTTGTTTGAATTAAAATATTCCAAGGATAAACATGTGGATAACAAGTGGAAATATCTGAGGTGCCCATAAAAATATCTAACAATGCATGGTGACTAACAGAGTCAGTGGGCCCACATAGATATATGGTATACATTTAATTATACAATCAAAGATCAATGGTGAGCATCAAGTCAAAAGGTCAATGGACCCAAGATAAAACATGGAGTTGATAAGTGTCAAGATCATGGGATCTCAAGTCAAGATCAATAGTCTACATTCAATCTAGCAGACCAATGATTTATGGTGCATTATCCATCATGTAAAGGCAGATTAATGATGAGCAAGAGGTCAACAAGTTATTAAATATAAAATAAAAATGCATAGTTACTAAGTGTCATGACCATGGTAATTACTAGGTAGATCAATGGTATGCATTTGAGCCATGAAAAGGAATATCAACAGTGTGTATAAGGTCTAAGAGTTAGCAAGATATTGAGAATAAATGAAGAGTTTCTAGGTGTCACATTTTTATAAACCTAGATCAAGATTAAGGGCCAATATCAAAATTCAAACCCTTGAGACTTTAAATAAAGATCAAATATGGTCAAGGTCAAAATAGAGCAAATATTATAAAGGGAGGCCATGGAGGTAGACACGTCAATTTTGATGGGTTCATCACCGAAGCCAGTAGTATGATTATGACCCTTTTTTCCACTCTTGCATGCCAAAGACAAACCACTAGGGAGCAATCCACATTGGAACAAGATCATAACAAATTGATCCAGCTATTATAAGTAATTTGATGCTAGAGTTTAACTTTCAAAAGACTTGATCCTACCATTGTAACTATAAGGAGCATCAATGTAGGCCAAAAATAGATTGAAAGAGACTTATACGATTGTTATAGCTACCTTCTAGAATTAATATTATGAATTATGATATTTTCTAATGGCATTAATGCCAGATGATGGGAAATCTTGGTCGTTATTCTCCCTTATCCATCCTTCTATACATTGATCTCCATCTCTCTCATCCCATTCTGCTATAAATGTAGGCTTCTAAGTCTTGAAAAGGATCCCTCTCTTTGGCATGACTAGACTCTGCCAAGATTTATACTATAACACCTATTTGATGTAATAAAAGATTGAATTACTCCATTTTACAAGCTAAGTTTAAGTGTGTCTTATGACTTTATTGATGTGGTTAAGTGAATGTATGTTTTCCTTGCCTATGTCTAAGTTTTCTCACCTTTATGAAGTGTTTTGGTAGTTTTCATAGGTCATTCTAAGTGCACATATAGTCTATTGGTCAGTTTGGAAGTGGACAACTACCCTCCCATGTCAAGTCAATAGCTAGTACATGCCTTTTATGAGATACTTATGTGGAAGTTGATCAAAGATTAAATGAAGTGATGTTTAAAAATCTTGAAAGTGTCCTATAGTGTGTCTTGTGTAATTATAAGGATCAAAAAATTTGGTGCATCACCTCATTTTTTACATGATTTTATACATTATTATCAATCTCTTTCCCCTTTTCCTAGTAAGAAGCTAGTTTAGGTTTAGTATAGGTGATAGCCCCAAAAGGAAATCAGCCTTGTCAAAAGGTCTAACCCAATATTAGGTGACCCATAGCCTAAGGTCAATCTCATGTTGTATTAGGTTTTATAAAGAGGACCTAAACAATCCCCTTCTCATTTAGGGTGAAACCTATGATGCCAACAGTTACACAAGTGCATGCACTCTAATTAATACTTATGGGTCGTTAAGTAACCCACCCTTCTTTTTGTCTATTAACTAGGCCAAGGATAATTACTCAAATATTCCATTATGAACATGAAGTATGTTTTATAAAATTTATGTAATAGTTATAGGTGTATTATGACCATGTATTTACCTCCTTTACATACCCTTTACACCATCAGTCCTCCTCTTATATGACCAAGTAGGTCTATTAGGCCACTAGGCCTAGTGGCTTAGTGTTAGTGCTTGGTGGATATGAAAAATAAATCATAACCTTTAGGACAAGTGAATGATTATGTCTTCAACATAAATAAACTTTTGAAATCATGGCATAGTGCTTTACCATAGTGAAAACCTACAATTCAACCTAAATTAGGTGATTAGGCTACTTCCCAATAGCACTTACAGACTAGACATTTGGTGTAGACTTGAAAAATAATTTATAGGTATATTTGTGAGAATTTTATGATATAATATGATGTAATATTCCTCTTACTATTTTTCCCAATGATTTTCAACTTCTCAAACAACTTTTCACCTTGTTTTATGCTCAAAACCTTGTAAAATTATAGTTTCTAACAAGTTTGTATAGCATTCCATACAAATTAATAACATGTATGTTACCTCATATGATTTTAATATTATATTAATGTGTTTTAAAATAAAATATAGTGTTTTTTATTACAAATATCTTAAGTTTTCTCACATGTCTCTAAGACTAGTTTTGGCAGGTTTATACATGTCTGACTTCTTAACGATTGTGCATATCCCTGAGGACTTGAACTAAAAAATAAGATCCAATAAAATGTAATATACAACCCCCCTCAAAATTTCATATATGTTTATGATCCCATGAATTTGATCCATATAGTTGTGACATGGATAAATTTACTCTTAGGTTGAAAAACTTGCATTCTAGGAGGGTCGATGAAGAGAAAGAGGATATAGAAGAGTAAAACATTTTTTATTTGAAATATAATGCCTCTTGTGGGATAAAAACCCATTAAAAATGTTTCCATGTTATATTCTCCATTCCCACTCCTCCAAGTTATTGCAAACCTCCTATTCCTCTACTTATGGTTTGTGAGTCATTATGCTAGTCTGACCTTAGGGGTCCAATTCCTAGTATTTTTATGACTTTTCTAAATCTAAAAATATTTAACCACATTAAGAGATTTATAAATCCTCTATTATAATTTTTAAAACATTCATACACCCCCAATCATGAATTAATCTCTATTTTTTAGTCACGGGCATGTTTAGGCCTAATAAGCATGTTTAGGCCATTAGGCTCTCATTCCCTCCCAGGGCTAGACCAATTCAATTTATATAGTGTAAAAACTTATAGAAAAAATATTATACCATATTTTAATATCTAAAATTCACCTATATGCAGGGTTCAACATTCTTCTCTTCACCCTACCTATCTGCATGTAGAGGCCTACTAGGCCTAATTAAACCATTAAGCTTTCTTTGCCTCAGAGGACCAAATAGACACTATGAATATGTATAAAATAATTGAGATAAATTGATTCAATATTCATACTTCACTTCCTTTCATGGTTCAACATTCACCCTAACTCTTCTTTTTATGCCCCTTACTGCTTAAAACTGCTCTTTAGGCCTAGTAAGCTTCACTAGCCTGTTAAGGATCTCTAACATACAAGGGATCATAACATCAAAATTAGGAATTAGGGGACCCTAGGTAATATTTAAAATACTATATTTATAATTTTCACCTTACCTTTATTTAGGTTTTAAACTTTCTTTATCCTTTATTGAGCATTATGTCTATAAATGTTCTCAGTCCTACTTGGTCCATGAGTATGAGCTCCTCTTTTTGTTAGCATTTGAGATTATTATGAATATATTATCATGATGAATATGACCATTATCATATTCATATACCTTATAAATATCTTTCAACCTCATCATCCCCTTAAACATACAAAACATCCTCAGACTACAGTCACAGGCTTGTACACTAGTTTTAAACTGAACAAGCCTAATTAGGCCATTGGGTCTTTTCTTATCTTCAAAGACTGAGATTAATTCAATGAAATAATAGTGAATATTTATAAACCCATATTTTCATCACTAAAATTCACCCTCTTTTTAGTCTCTCACACTTCTATCTTCCTACTAAGGTCTTGCTTCCAAGTTTTAGGCCTAGTAGTTCTAACAAGCCTGTCAAGGCTCTCCTTTGCATTCAAGGGACCTCAAACATCCAAAGTGATCTAAGATAACTTATAATAAAAGTTAAAATATTCTATTTTTCCTATAGTATCATTATTTTTTTAGGGTTCCACACATCTCTTTCAATTTTCTAGCCAGTGTTGTGTGTGCTTGACCATTATCTTAATTAAATGTAAGCCGAACTATAGGTGTTCATCTAGTATCTTGGCCTGATTGAATTTGGAGTGAAAACCTTATGACACCTATAATATTCCATATCACTTATTTTAGGTATGATCTCATTGTGCATGGTTATTTAGACTAAGTTTTAGGCATGGCTAGAGAAGGTAGGAATGATCAAGCCTAGAATAGGTCTACTCAGACCCTCTTCATCACTTGAATTTCTAACTTTGCCTTCAATACTATCTACCTCTACCTTCACCACATCTATTCCAATATCCATAAGAATCTATGGTTTTATATGTTTGAAATGGACTGTGAGTCTAGAAGTGGGATTTCCAATATAAAGTCTATGAACTTTGAAATGTTATCAACCTCTTGAGAAAGTGCTCTTGTCCCTTCCATAACACCTCAATGCTCTTAACCTTATCATATGGTATACATATATTTTTTACTCCTCACATGGGAAACCTCATGGCATAACATTTATAAGCTTCATGCACCTTACAAGGGACATTTTTAAGCTCTCAACAAACCTTGATTTCTACAAATAAAACTCTAGGTAGGGTTGAAGATCCACTAATTGAATCTAGGCCATCATGGCAACTTCAAAGAATACAAATTCCTATCAAATCTAGGCCTATTATGCCAAAAATATTACATTATCCTAACATCCTACCTAAAATATTATGAAGGATCTCATTACACTTTTAAAAACCTTGGAAACATTGTGTTAGAGACCCTCAGATAGATCTACAGACTTGTTGATTTGATTTAGACCATTTGACTACATATGGGACTATGAGTAATGACCATTTTGTGGAATTTCATATCCATGTCATCACTGAAGATCCATTTTATATATCCTCAATGTGTTTTTAAAGAGTTTTGAGACTTCACTAAGGATTTTCATCCATTTGAGACCTTGAAGCATGAAGAACCCACTATTGTCAACCTGTAAACTGCCTAATACTGAAGATTATTTACCTCTTGGTGGTTCACACATGTGAAGTGGGTCATGAAAATGAATTAAAATGTTTTTAATACTCTTTATAAGCTTTATAACTTCCCATTTCTCTTTCATCATGATCATGAAAGGAGAAAATGAATCAAATAGGTACCCTACTTGGATGGAGACAACATAGTGAGTGCCTCACCTTGTTAGTGATCATTCATAAATGAGGGAGAGGCAATCTGAGAACAAATGCCCAAAAATAGAAGCTAGCTAGGGTCCCTTCCTATACCCAAAATTTTAGACCTTTTTATTCTCTTTCCTATCTATACCATTCATAAACCTGACGGGCTACAAAATTGCCAAAGAGCTCGATAGAGCAAAGAGGTCAGTTTTTGACCTATTTTGACTGGAAAATCCCTTCAAAACATGGATCTAGGCCTGAGAGATAGAATAATCTATAAACATTCTTGAGTGAGATCTTTATCTGACACACCTATATAAACCAACTAAAAACCTTTATTTTATACCATGAAGATTGACTGATCTACCTAAAAATTGATTAAGATGGTATTTTAGGTGTCTCTAAGGTTTTTAAAATGTTTGTACTAACATGTACTGATGTTTTCATATTTTTTTCCTATTAAACACTTGTCCTTTTCTCATAAAACCTTATTTAAACATTATAAAATGGACAATAAAACATTTCAAAGAGGGGTGTAATGTTAGAAATGAATGTTACCACCTCTTTTGACACTTATACAGACTAAAGGAGTAATATGACCATGACACCACTTGGCATGCTTCAACAAGCCCCCTTAGACCACTTAAACCCCTCTAACCAATTTGACTATGTTATAGAGTAATAATAAGGTGATAAGGTCAATAATAGCATATATCTTAACATCATTAAAATAACCTTAAATAATTCTAAAAGGGGATTGAACGACCATTTTGAGTATTTTTCAATCATTTGATGACCATACTCAAGCTTAGATGAAATGACAACTAACATTTTGAATTGTAGGGGTTAAAATTTGGCTAGGGAAACCAAATTTTCAACATTCTTGGTGGCTCTCAGGAGTTGACCAGCTTGCTGGTCAAGAGAACCAACTATCTTAAGACAACCTGACCTAAAATGACTACTTACTGGAACTAATAAGTAGACCAATAATTTATGAAACCCTATAGGATTTCAAAAACAACTTTATAAAAGAACAAAAAAATGAAACAACACCTTAGACACCTAAGAAAGTAACAATAAAAGACATTATATTGAGAACACTTACTGAAAACCAAGAAAACAAGAAGGTAACTAACTATGTACAACTGACCTAAACAAGCTTTTCTCCTCTGGGGTCAAAGGGGAACCTTATTGAATCATTCACTCCATGGGATGAATAATGTCATGTGGTAATCATCTCCTTATACCTTGACGTCATTGTCTTCCTTTTCTCCTTTAATGTCACTCTTCTCATCATGCCCTCAAGTGAGGTGATAGTTATAAACCACTCTTTAATGAAGATATTCTCTTCTTGTGCTTCAACATTCACCTTAACTATTGTCTAATCTTAGCAAGGTAGGAGTTCTCCAATATAATTGCATCTTATTTTATGGGGTAAATAACCTAAATCTTTGTCTAAATCATATTTGCAAGGATAATCTTTTGTTCATCTAGGATAATCTTTTATTCATCTTGGAACGTACCATCTTCATCATGCTTTTGTGGACTTTAAAACTGAACCTATTGAATTTGATCCTTGTACTCCTCCTTAACAACTTTGCCTTTTTTTCTTGGGGTATTTCTTTTCCAAGCTCTTCAAGCTCCTTGACCATGTTCAATTAGGACTATCTTAAATGATTAGGATTTTGGGTCTGCTCTTGAAACTCAACAAAGCCAATTGTCATAGTGTTCTCCCTATGACCTTCTTTAAGCTCTTCATCATGTTTATTATCCATGTGTACAATTTTATCATTCCTTTATGGAGGTGGGTATGTGTCATCTATACTTAAGCAAAAATTCTCTAACTCCTACCAAAATTTGATTTCCTCATGATCAATGAAATAAAGATGAATCTTTCTCTCACTCTTACTTTTTCCTTGTGGATGCTTGTTGATAAAGTGTCTCTATCTCCTCAATAATGTCATGATAATACTCATGTTCTAAAGTAACTTGACCTTCTAAACCACTTTAATTACTCTTAACTTACACCATGAAGGGTTCATGGTTATCTTCTAGAAGAGACTTTGCTTGTGTGTCTCCACTTCAAGTTCATACCATTATGACTGCTCCTCATCACCAAACATATCTTTATGCTCAAACTTTGATTTATATAAGTGATTATGGATACCAATAGTGATTTATTCATCATATGTGCTTACAGTCTCCTCTTCAATATGTTTTTAGAAGTCACTCATAGCTATAACATAGTTAGGCTCTTGAAAGATTATCACTTTATCCATATTACTCATCAAATTCCTTCTCATGTCTAAATGTTATAAGTTTCCCTTAAGTGAATATAACATTTCTTCACAACATGAGAGTATGTGAGGGAGAGAAGCTTCATGTGCTTGATTGAAAGTTGTTAGAGTGTCCTTCCAATTTGGAGCCTTAGGATCATTAGGTTGACCATGGATTTGTTGCATATATGGAGAAGAGCAATCAATTGAAGACACTATATTCTCCCTTCCCCACTCCTCAATTTCTTTGTCACATCTAGGTATATCTTGATTAACATTAATGAATGCATCATGAAGGTCAAATGAAGAACTTAAAAATTTTGAAATGTCTCTTAGATTGTCCTCCATATACTCATTTTCATTCATGTGATCCTTATTTGCTCTCCAAACCACAGGTCCTCCCTCAAACAAGGAAATGATGGGATGGCAGGAGTGGTCATCTAGTAGAATATGAACATAGGGTTCTATGAGCTACTCTTGAGAGGGTGAAGGGGGGTAAAGGGGCACTCTTCCAACTTGTGATCTTCCTAGGCTTGGGGGCCACAACTTCCTTATTTCTTTACAATCTTAGGCATTTAGGGACCACTTGAGATTGGGGAATAGGTGAGGGGTATTAAAAACTTGGGAAGCTCCTTATCATGACTTCTAAAACTCTCCTCTCCTCCTAGTTTTGTTTTGTCAAGGGTATCAATCCAAGGATGTTGGCATGGGGTAGTAAGAGGTGAAGACTCATAAGATTAGTTGCATGGAGATTTTTGCTATCTCAAGGCTAATATCTCATTGGCAATGATTTGGTTCATACTCTTCAACTCCTCCAACTCATCATAGATACCATGGGTAACTTGAAAGGGTGGTTTGGGATGGAAGAGGGGATAGTTATCCTAGTAGGGAGGTTGATAATTTAACTGATATGGTTCATAGGAAGGGTAATAAGGTCCATGAGGCTATTGAGGTTTGTGATTGGGTTACCAAGGGGGTTGATAGGGGGTACCATAATGTTGGTATGATCCACCACACTACTAATAAGGTTCAATATAAGGTTGATGGAACTCATAATAAGGTTGGTACATATCATGATAGGGCTGATAAGGAGGTCTAGAGTATAAATTTTCTTTAAATACAACCATTTAAGCATCATGCATCAACAAGAGTAAAAGAAACCATGAACATATCCAACTTATTCTTACCATTTAATGACCCTTCTTTCTAATGGTTGTTGTAATGAAATTCTTAGTGTTGGTTTGCCTATTCAATGCTTATAGCTGATGATGGAATGTGCTCTAAGACTCTTTAATCTAGTCCCATCAAGTGTGCCAAAACTATTAACACTCTAAATTGTACCCTTATGAGGAGGTTGTTCATGCCTAACTCCAAGTCTAGGGTAACATGGGATTAGCCCAAGGCTATGGGTGACCTATGGTTGGGATAAACCTTTATATTATGGGGCCTAGGTCCCTTGGTGAATCTATTTAAATCAACCCACTAAGACCTATTTATTTTTGGGGTGAAAATGGATAGATTGAATGCATAAAATTAAACCTAATATAAATATGGTGATGCACCAATATATTTGTCCACTCTATTTAATCTCTAACAACACTAATGAACCAAACCTAAAAATAAAACACTCTCTTTCCAAAGATTTTATATAATAGTACTTCACATGAAGGTCATGGTGGATGGATAAAACTTAGAGGTAATCGATGAGATGAATATCTTGAGACATTTCCAACCAAGTTACACTTCAAGCACAATCACCAACCTTTAACACATCATATGACCTACATAAAATAACCTACTAGCATCTAAGTGGGGCAAGGACCTGGAAAGGGATAGAAACCTACTAAATTTGCAAATAAAACAAGCATAATAGACTAGAAACTAACTTGAATAAGTTACATTAGTATGTGTATTATTCCAAGAGGTCTATAATATATAAACCTAGATAGAGTTTCCTCATACCTAGGTGAGGAATGTGTAAAATGGCCTTAAAACATGGATTTATATAAGAATGAAAAGGTGAGATAATTGAGTATGGCATGTAGAATACATGGATAGGTCATGAATGACCCCAATTCACTCTAACATCAGCTACAATCAATCGTAATAGTCTCCTCATCTTTCCATACATTGCCTTTGCTAGTGGATGGTGGTCTTCAATAAAGAGTGTGGCATAGAGATGGAGTGGTAGAGGTTTTTTCAATCTTGGTTGACATTTTTTATATAATTATCATGCCATTTTACTATCCACCTCTTCCTTTTTTTATGGTTACATAGGTGCATTATGCTCCAGTTAGCCCTCATGGGTCACAAAGTATCCCATCCTTCTCTTTATATATTGACTACGCTAAGGAAAATTGATAAAATATTCTATTATGACTAAGAATTTTGTATGATCACATTTATGGATAAATTATATGGGTATTATGACCCTAAATTTACCTCCTTGTCATCCCCTCTATTCCATTAGTCTTCCTCTTGTTTGACCAAATAGGTCTACTAGGCAACTAGGTCTAGTGGCTTAGTGTTAGGTTCTTGGTGGCCATGAAAATTGAATAAAAACCTTTAGGACAAGTTAATTAGTGTGTCTTAAACTTGAAAAAAAAATTTACATCATGGCATAGGGATTTATCATAGTGAAAACCTTCAACTTAACCTAGCTTAGGTGATTAGGCCACTTCCCACTAGCACTTGCAAACATACCATTTGGTATAGACTTTTAGAAATATTTACAATAAAATTTGTGAGAATTTTATGATTTTAGAGGGAGTAATATGTCTCACAATACTTTTCCTAATGATTTTCAACTTATCAAACAACTCTACACCTTATTTTTTATTCAAAACCTTGCAAAAGTATAGTTTCTAACAATTTTATACAATAGTCCATACAAATTAATACCATGGATGTGACCTCCTCTAAGTTTAATATAATATTTTTCCAGGCCAATATAGGGTGTTGGATTTAGATATCTTAATTTTTATCTCATCGGGTCTCTAAGACTAGTTTTGGAAGGTTTATACATGTCTGACTTCTTAATGTTTTTTCATAGCACTAAGGGATTAAACTAAAAAAAAAATCCAATAAAATATATTATACAACCCCCCTCAACCTTTCCTATCTACTGAGGATCCCATGCATTTTCTTTGTACAGTTGTGACATGGATAAAGGTGTTATCAAGTTGAAAAACTTGCATTTTGGGAGGGTTGATGAAGAAAAAGAGGTTGTAGAAGAGTAAAGTGTGTTTTATTTAACCTCTAATGCCTCACACATGTTTTTAAAAACCTAAAAAACATCTTTCCATGGTATATTATCCTTTCCCACTCCTCCAAGTATCTATAGACCTCTTATTCCTTTGACTGGGGTTTGTAAGTCATTGTGTTATTCTGACCCTAGGGGTCCAATTCTTGGTCTTTCAAGTTTTTTGAGTCTAAACATAACCCACATTATAACATTTATATCTCCCATATTATGATTTTTCAAACATTTAGACACCCCCCACACATGCATCCATCTCTAATTTTTAGTCACATGCATGTTTAGGCCTAATAAACCTGTTTAGGCCATTAGTCTCTCATTGCCTCCTAGGGCTAGAAAAATTCAATGGAGATAGTGTGAACACTTATAAAAAAAAATATTATACCATGTTTTCATCTCTAAACTTCACCTATATGAAAGGTTCAACATTCTTCTCTTCACCCTGACTATTTGCATGTATAGGCCTAATAAGCCTAATTGGACCATTAGGCTTTCTTTACCTTAAAGGACCAAATACTTCTATTGAAACTATAAATCCATAGAAAATTAGTGAGAGACCCTAATTTTTTATTTATACTTCACTTCCTTACATGGTTCAACACTCACCTTAAGTCTTCTTCTAATGCCCCTGACTGCCTGAAACTACTCTTTAGGCCTAATAAGCTTTACTAGCCTGTTAGGGCTCTCTAACATCTCAAGGGATCAGACCATCAAAAAAAGGATTTTTGGACCTTATGGAATAGGTCAAATAATCTATTTCCAATTTTCACCTTACCTTTATGAAGGTTTCAAACTTATTTTATCCTTTCTTGAGCATTATGTCCACAAGTGTTCTCAGTCCTACCTGGGCCATGAGTATGAACTCCTCTCTTTGTTAGAATTTGAGATTTTTATGAATAAATTATCATGAGTATTGTGACCATTATCACTTTCATATACCTTTTGAGTCTTATCCAACCTCACTAGCCCCCTAAACATGCAAAACATCCTCAAACTACAATCACAAGCCTGCACACTAGTTTTAGGCCTAACAGGTTTAATTAGGCCATTAGGCCTTTTCTTGTCTTCAAGGATTGAGCTTAATTCTATGAAAAAATAGTGAATATTTATAAAACCATATTTTCATATTTAAACTTCACCCCCTTATTATTATTTCACACTTCTATCTTCCTACTAAGGTCTTGCCTGCAGGTTTTAGCCCTAGTAGTTCTAACGAGCCCGTCAAGGATCTCCTTTGTGTTTAAGGGACCTCAAACATCCAAAGTGATCTGAGATACCTTGGAAGACAATTAAAAATACTCTATGTTTCTTATTTTATCATTATTTATGTAGGGTTCCACACATCTCCTTCAATTTTCTAGCCAATCATGTGTGTGCTTGACCATTATCTTGACTGACTGTAAGGGGAACTGTAGGTGCTCATCTGATATCTTGGCCTAATTGAATTTGGAGTGAAAATTTTTTGACACCAACATAATTTACATCTATAATAGTCCCTAACACTTTTTTGAGGTATTATCTTATTTTAAATGGTTATTTGGACTAAGTTTGAGTCATGGCTAGAGAAGGTAGGAATGATCAATCCTAGAATAGGTCTACTCAAACCCTCCTCATCACTTGAATTTATAACTTTGCCTTCCTACACTCTCCCCTTACCTTCACCACATATGTGCCAATATCCATAATAATCCATGGCTTTATATGTTTTAAATGGACTGTGAGTCTAGAAGAGGGATTTCCAATATAAATTTTGTGAACCTTGAAATGTTATCAACCTCTTGAGAAAGTGCTCTTGGCCCTTCCATAGCACTTCAATGGTCTTAATCTTATCATAGGTTATACATACCCTATTTATTTCTCATATAATCAACCTCATGGCATAAAATTCTTGAGATTTCATTCACCCTACAAAGGATATTTTGAACCTTTCAACAAACCTCAATTTATACAAATGAAACTCTAGGTAGGGCTGAAGATCCACTAATTGAATCTAGGCCATCATGGCAACCTCAAAGCATACAAATTCCTATCAAAATCAGGGTTATTATTCCCAAAATATTGGATTCACATAACATCCTACCTTTAACATTATGAAGGATCTCATTAAACTTTGAAAAACTTTGGAAACATTGTGTTAAAGACCCTCAAATAGATCTAGACACTTGTTAATTTGATTTAGACCATTTGAATACATATGGGACTGAGATTAATAACCATTTTGTGGGTTTTTATATCCATTTCCATCATTGAAGATACATTTTTTTTAGCCGCAAGTGGTTTTTGAATATTTTTTAGACTTCACTAAGGCTTTACATCCATTGGATACCTTGAAGCATGAAGAACCTATAGTTGTCAACTTGTAGATTGCCTACTACTGAAGATTTCTTGCCTCTTGGTGGCTCACACATGTGAAGTGGGTCATGAAAATGATGTATAATGTTGTGCATAATCCTAAAAAAATCTCAAACTTCCCATTTCTATTTCATTATGCTCAGGGAAGGAGAAAATGAATCAAATTGGTACCCTAATTAGATGGAGACAACATAGTGAGTGCCTCACCTTGTTAGTGATTGTTCATAAATGAGAGATAGGCAATATGATAAAAAAATTACCAAAAATGGAATCCATATAGGGTCCTCTCCTATGCCCCAAATTTTAGACATTCATCTTCCCTCTCCTATGTGTATCATTCACAAAGTTGAAGGGATCTACAAAGATGCCAAAGAGCTCGATGGATGAAAGAGGTTAGTTTTTAACCTATTTTGACTAAAAATTCCATCCAAAGCATGGATCTAGGCCTAGGAGACATAGAGGAATATGTACACATACTTGATCAAGATCTTTCTCTGACACACCTATACAGACCAATTGAAAACCTCTATTTTATACCATGGATACTGATTAATTTATTGAAAATTGATTAAGTTGGTATTTTTGTCATGTGGCTATGAGGTTTTTGAAATGTTTATATGGACATGTAATTATTTTTTAATCTCATTTTCCTACTGTACACTTGTCATTTTCCCATAAAACCTCCTTTAGATGTTATAAAGTGGACAATTAAATATTGTAAAGAGAGGTGTAATGTTAGAAATGAATGTTACCACCTCTTTTGACAATTTTAAAGACCAAGAAAGGAGTAATATGATCATGAAACCACTTGGCATGCTTCAACAAGACCCCTTATACCACTTAAACCCCTCTTACCAATTTGACTATGCTATAGAGTGATCATAAGGTGATAAGGTCAAGAATAGCATATGCCTTAACATCATCAAAACAACCTTTATAAATTTTAAATGGGATTCAAAGACCATTTTGAATATTTTTCAATCATTTGATGACCATACACAAGCTTAGAAGACATGACAACTAAAGTTTTGAATTATAGGGGTTAAAATTGGGCCTGGGAGGCCAAATTATCGATAGTTATCTTTATACATGACATGATACATTTAACTCTTATTTTAATAGGAGTGACTTAAATGACACATCCCTCACTCAAAATGGTGTAATTACAGTGGGATTTTCATAGAGACATAAGCCTCCATAAATATAATATCATATCAGAGTATAGATTTAAAATATTTAGAATGGTTCATATATCAATTGGTTAGTTACATGACTGATATTGACACATTAATATTTATTATGGGGGTATATGCAATCATTTTATATAAAATTTATCACATATTCATACCCACTTGGATGCATATGCATCAACATATGTGCACAGTATACAATTACAGAAATGATAGGTTTCTACATATAAATACATTTGAGATACAAATTCTCATATTCAGCATATAGATGCATAACATGCTATATCTTTTGGTGTATATTGATGGGGAAATGATATTGGTTATTGAACATATACACACTTTTAGATTCATAAGGCATGATACCAATTCATGCACATACACAACAACATAATTAATAATTGAATGTAAAACAATCAACATTCTACTCACACTTATCAAATTTGTGGTCATGATGAGGGCATGAACATTGTTCATTGTCTTGGGTCATGCATTCTATTCTACATTTATTGAACATGAGTGAAACTATACAATCAAACCTATGATCATGATGGGGATATGAACATTATTCATTATTTTTTAATCATGCATATAGTGAACTTGAGTGAAGTGGAAAGAAACTATAGAATTGATTTTATAAGCCATCTATAATGGTTGGTTTAATTTATTTAAGTGAACTTATCATGTGGTTCCATTTTTATTCAATGGGTATTTATTTGGATTATTACATTGCATACTTATCCCCAGATTCATGAGGGTTAAGGGATGTTGTCTTCCTAGTCCAAGGGATTACCAAGTTACACAAATGTGGGGCAAAGTGACCCCAATTCTCCATGTGCTTCAAAAATGAAGCACAAGTTTCTCCAATGATTCAAGAATGAAGCATCATCTCCAACAAGTTGTAAGTGATACATGGTTTTCACCAACACACAAGTGTACACTTTCCTTTCTCTTTAATTTTGAAAAATTGAATTTCAAATTAAAATTGTCAGTCTATGGACATTTACTACACATATTGGTTGCATAGTTTGCCTTTGAGTAACCTGCATAATTAGAGCTGCATACTGAAGACAAAGTTTGTTGTACACACTTAGATACATCTTTTCTTTTTTAATTTGGTAATTTCATTAGTAGAATAAAATAGGGGCATTTTTAGATACTAACATCTGATATTAAGTACATGATAATGAAACAATTGAAATACATTTACCATACATGATTTGAGTGTACAAACATGGTCCTAATCTGCCATTCTCTCATACCTACATGTTATCTTATGAGTTTGAAACATTTGTTCTACTATCACACACCTATAAGAACCTCAATTTGTGTTTTAAATTTGATTAATATCTTACACAAACATATTTAGACCTTCAATTAAGTCTGTCTATACATAGGTCATTTTGGTCAATATCACCAATCAATACTGACCTAATTTGGTTGGAATCAAACCTCTCCCAAAAGTGAATATTTTTTAAAATCAAACTTTTCCTTAGGGTTGTCCCTTCTTCCTAGTGTGTTAGTGGCATGATATTAATATACATGAAAATAAAGGTATCACTTAATAGGGGACTTGGTGCTCATCTCATACACATTTATACATTATTGCACATCAAAGTAATATGTCTTATTCTTAAAAAATATGAATATATCACTAGAATTAGTCATAAGCCAAGTTTGAATCATACCTAATCCAATTAAAATCAATCATTATCAAGTATGAAATTCAAATAATTAGTTACATACATATAGTGAAGGAGAACAATTTTACAATCACAATAGGTGGGAGAACTACATGTAGCTTGATTTCTCTCATTGGTGTATAAGATAGGTAGGCAATGGTCAATCATCAAATGGAGATGATTGGGGTCAACTCAACCCATTACACTTTCTCATTTTTTAAGGTTTTATCCCTCAGAAAGACACCTATGGTTTTAAGGGGAAGGAGACTTATTTTTGGAGCTATGTGCATAATTAGGGTTTGAAACTGTACATATAAATATTTTAGAAATAAAAAAAAGTGACCATATGGTCATAGTCCCTCATTTCTACACAAGTCAGTACAAACCAACACATGTTAGTATCAATAGTCAATACTGACCTAGATTGACAGAATTGACTCTATGTAGATAAAATTATAGTTCATGAACCAAATGACCATAGGCCTACTTTAGTCTAAATTTGACTTCCATAACATAGTCATAGTCAGACATTCAACTAAAAATGTTAAGTACTCAACATTTTTTGTACTTACTATATTTATAATATTCCACTTATCAAATCATTGAAATCAATTTTAGTATTTTATATTTAGATGTATTTTTTAATTTCATGTATTAATATATAAATTATTCTAAAATTTTATATCCTATTAGGGTTTATAAAAATAAATAGGGTAAAACAATGGGTTACATGCAAAGTCACCAAAAATTCTTAGTTCTCATCAGATGCATAAGATTCTCAAAAAAGGATTGGGTGGATTTGTGGCATAATTTGTTTCATTAGAAACACTAATAGAAAATGTGTTACACCCCAAAATAGATCATGGTAATTTCACTTAGTTAGTATCAAGGATACAACTACTCAACATCTGACCTTAGAGGCAGCCATATGTATAGAAGAGTAAGATCGAGAAGATGGTACATGAAATGCCCAAGGTAAGAATTATTTGGCATAGCCAAAGTTTTTATTCCTTTTCAGTGTTGATGGTGTGGAATAAGGATGACACATAGTACATGTGTCCAAACTATAGTGAACTCAATAAGTACACCATCAAAGATAAGTTTCCAATTCTTGTAAGTAAAGCTTTTTTGGATGGGTTACATGGTTTTGTATTATTTATAAAACTTGATCCATGCTTAGGATATCTTCAAATTAGAATTAGAAATGAAGATATATATAAGATAACTTTTAGAACCTATCTAAGCTACTATGAATTTTTGGTGATGCCCTTGGGCCTCACAAATGCACCATCTACATTTCATAGTTTGATGAACTATGTCTTTTGGCCATTTCTACGAAAATTTATATTGGTGTTTTCTAATGATATATTAACAAAAACAAAATATGGGGAAAACATATGTAACATTTGAATCAAGGTTAAGACACCCTAACACAACATCAATTTTACATAAATCCTTTTAGGTTTACTTTTGGAGTCAAGAAGATGGAGTATTTGGATCACAATGTTTACCATGAAGACATAAAGGTGGACCCTCATAAGATCAAGGGCCTTGGTCAAATGGCAAGTGGCTAAAATTGTCAAACATATACAATGCTTCTTAGGGATCACAAGTTACTATCGATGATTAGTAAAAATTATATCAACAAAGCAACACCACTCATTATTTTATTAAAGAAGGATTCCTTCCATTGGAATGAGGTAGCCACCAAGGCTTTTGAGAAGCTGAAGGAGGCCATTTTCACTACTTCAATTCTAGCTACCCCAGATTTTTCCAAAACTTTCATTGTTGAGTGTGTTGCTTCGAGGTATGTCATGGGGCAGTACTCATGCGAGAAGGATGACCTATTGATTTTGAGAGTTTACAAATCAAGGGTAAGAATTAGATGAAGCTCATTTATGAGAAGGAAGTGATGGCTATCCTTCATGAGGCCAAACAATGGAGACCTTATTTTATGGTAAGACACTTTAAGATGATGAAAGATACGATAGTCTCAAAAAAATATAGAATAGAGGTTATCCTGATTAGAACAACAAAAATATGTCACCTATATGTTTGCATATGAATTTGAAATCATATACTGAAAAGGAAAGGATAATGCAGTAGTTGATGCACTATCTAGGAAGAATGAGTCCTCATAATCACTATTGTGTTTCATATCCATATTACAATCAAATTGGGTGGAGAAGGTAAAATAAAAAAAGTCGAATGACACAAATAAACATACTCTCATTCAGAATCTCCAATAGGATTCAAGCATGTTAGACAAATTTAAATAGAAATGAGATGATCAATGGTACAAAGATTGACTATACATGTGAAAGATCAAACATTAAGCAAAAGGTTCTTGTAGAGATACATGCTTCACAAGTCAATGGGCACTCAAGCTTCTTGAGGACTTATCATAAAATCAAGAAAAAAATATTTTGGGGAGGGCTCAATGGGGAAATCTATAAATCTGTGGTAAAATGCACGGTGTCTCAACAAAACAAGGGTGAGACAATTAAGACCCTATATTTTTTACAACCACTACATATTCCTAGCTAGAGGCGGGAGGAGGTGTCCACGGATTTAATTACAAGTTTTCCCAAGTTTAAGGGGAAAAAATTCATCGTGGTTGTTGTGGATAGACCCTCAAAATATGCCCATTTTTGTGCCTTGTCACATCCTTTTTTAGAAACTATAATATGAGTATCTATAACCTTAGTAGGGTATATACATAATATATTAGTTAGTATTAAATCATTATATTACACATTTTATTCTTATTACAAGATTATAGAGGTTTCGTTCTTGAAGTGACCCAATCATATATTTCCATTATTTTGCTTTGCTTGCAATTATATTGTGCACATATGCTCTATTAAGCCCTTACCATTGTCAATTATTATTGTTACTCTACTCTAACTATTTGTATTGGGATACATTGCCTTGATTTTGATTTATATCTCTAAGTAAATTTATACACAAGTTACATTGGTTATTGGGGGTATTGAAGCTTGCAATTGTAGTTAAGAAAATATAGGATTAAGAGATTATTGATAAATAGGAGGAATACAAGATGATTGTGAAATGGGAGGAATACAAGATGGTTGTGAATTAGGAGGAATATAAGATGATTGTGAAATGGCCATGTCATTAAGTAAACCTTCATATGCAATTTCTTTTATTACATTTATCATACTTGTAACTCCATGCAAATTTTCTAAGAGGAACTTATTAAATTGGACATTGGGGCTTCATCTCGATCACTAGAGGACTTTGGAACACTTTGAGACATAGAAGGTTGATTAATTTCAATACTACCATTAGCTTAAGCATTCAAATATCCATCACGGTCAAAATTATTTTCTACATTGGCATTAGAAATGTATTGTGAAGCCTTTCATTCATAGAAGGAAGCACATTATTATTCAAAGATACACTATTATGATTCACATTCAAATAACAAGCTATAACAATTTTCACATGCACACCTACTTTCAAAGGATGATGCATAGTATCCAATTTGAAAAGACACATTCACATTTTTATAATCTATTTTTTTTTTTCAAGCCTAACTTATATCTAACAAAGGTTTTTCGACAATTCTTTCTTTCCTTTCGAGTAGTCATAATACTTCTTCTAGTTGGAATACTATTATTTTTCAATTTTGGTGGTGCAAATTAAAATTAAACATTAAAAAATATATACCATATAAGATCAAATATATTATGGTTTGAAAAAATATTCACAAAATAGAAATACATAAGGTTTGGGATCAAGCCCAACCAAACATGAAACATTCACAATTTTATACTTTGCAACATGCAAAAAGTGGGTTCATATAGAATGCTATGAGGATCATCTAAAATTGTATTGTCATGCCAAGTTTGCATAATGTGACAAAAATCTCCTAATCTACTATTATTTTTTCATCTTTTTCCATAGATACGCAACTTGACTCTTGTATGCTTGCAATTAGTTGAATCTTCCAGTGTAAAATGTTAAGGGTTTTGTGTCAGAGAGATCCATTAATTTATCAAACTCTCCAAATAAGAGCAAATATTTCAAAAGTTTGCATAATGTGACAAAAATCTCCAAATCTACTATTATTTTTTCATCTTTTTCCTTAGATACGCAACTTGACTCTTGTATGCTTGCAATTAGTTGAATCTTCTAGTCTAAAATGTTAAGGGTTTTGTGTCAAAGAGATCCATTAATTTATCAAACTCTACAAATAAGAACAAATATTTCAATAAATAGAAATTGCATGAAAAAAGAAATTTAGTTAGTGCGGACAAAGCGCTCTATAATAGTTGGTAGTTCAGAGTTGAGAAATGCTTTAATGGAGCTTATAATGTTTGATTTTCAAATGAACCTTATCAATTTTTTGTTTGTAGATAGATTGTATTCAATCTTTGATGAGTTTTGCAAGCTTATCGACTTACAATGACTAGAAATGTGGAAGGAATAAAGGGGTGAATGGGCATTATCCAATAAAAGGGGAGGCACAAAGAATGAGGCTAGGAACATACAGACAGTCTTGACATATGTCAAAACTACACATATAATCTTAGCACAACATAGGAAAAATAAAATAATGGATTAAGATAATAATAATAATAATAATAATAATAATAATAATAATAATAATAATAATAATAATAATAATAATAATTGACATAAGAGTTAAATTATAACCAATTTTAACCAATCACCCACACATAGATAAATATAAAAACAAATATAAAATAACACTAAATAAATGTCTTGCCCCGAATATTGACTCTTACCCTGAACAAAATGATGTTTTTGATGGTTCCAAATATTTGCAAAACCTCCACTCCCCTATAGGGGAACTTGATGGAGAAACCCTAAATTGCACTCCTAAGGACCCTTTGAACAAAATCGATGATTTGAATATTCTACAACGAATCCTTGACTTGGACCCTCTGTGGTTAATATCGTAGTTGGCTTGATGCTTGGTTGTTTGGGCTCTTTTCTCCGACTCCTCTAATGGTTGGACTTTGTGTGGATTTTCCTCAATTCCCAGTGAATTTTTGAATCTCCCCTATTCTCCTTTTATGTTTTATTATTGTCCTTTTGTTCTTTTTGGGATAACTTTCTTCTAAACATTTAGCGGTAGTTATTGTTTCTCCCTCCTTGGGGCTCCCTTGATCCTTCTCTGTAATTACATCTTTCGATTGGGTCCTTATACTCTTGGTCTGTTGTTTTCGATTAGGAGGAGACTCAAACCTCTTATTATGTCGAGGAATGGTACCCATACTAATTATCAAACGCAAGGTTACTCTAATCTAAACACTAAATAAATGTCAAAAAGCTACTTTTAAATATCTACAACATATAATTAAAAAACTTGTATTATATGAAATATACATTCAATATAATATTATTTATAGTATACAAAACATTTTCTTACTCTAATTTTAAAATATAAAAGACGCTTAATTAATAATATTTAATTCAAATTGATTATCCCGTAGAAATAACATTGTTATCTCTTTGAGAAAGTAAAGTGTAAGCTTGAAACATCACGCATTAATGAGAAATTACATCAACACTAAATCAATCAGTATATTGAGCAGCACTTTTTATTGCACTAACAACTGACTAGTGAGTAGTATATTGCGTCGACTAATTTGCATTTGTAGTAGAGGGTGAACATCGACATCGACTGACTGCGAGGGGTTACGCTGTTTAACCCTGAATTGCAACTTCCCTGGCGGTTAGCGGCTTCTCCAGAGAAGTCCCAAAGCCACCAGTAACAGTTAGAGTTACAATTGGTAACTGTGACTGTGATGGCAGTTTATCTTCGTAGGCCGAGGCGTGAACACCTAAAGCAGCTCTGCCGGAAGGGTCCAGATGGTTAGACCATGCAGTATCCCACTCTACTGCTTTCGCTGTGCTGCACGCCACGCTTGGCCCTCCGGGCACTGTCAACCTTGCCGCATTCTGCACGTACAATCCTTTAATTATTACTTTTACTGCCACACAATACCTGCTCTTATAATTAGTATAAAGCTACAACCTACGCCTACGCGTACGCGTACCTGAGGGAAAAATCTTTCAAATATCATTCTATAATAGAAAGCTTCCTTGGTGGTGGGCGTATTATGGGGGAAAACGTATTTGGCATTCCCCAGCATCATATCTGTCACCTGAAAATATATGTAAGTATTGTGAGCACAAATGAAGGAGGAGGGAGAAAGAAATCCAATCCAATCAATGCACGTACATGCTGTGCCGCGTGTGCTTTCAGACCATCAATCCAACTGTAGCCAACACCATCACTGAACTGCTCCTTTTGTCTGTACAGGATGTGCTGCAATATTCAATGATGTTATTATAATATATATATATATGCCTTGCTATAGAAGCAGAGATGAAAATAATGATGAATGAACCTTTGGAAGATACGGATTTTCCTCATCATCAAATGCCTTCCGCAGAACCCACTTTTCCATCCGCCCTTCATCAGGTCTTACCTGTAAAGCAATTCTTAATTTAATCAACTACTAACATTAAACGTATGCTCTGCTCTGCTGTGGGAAGAGAAATATTTATATACCATTTTCCAGTCGGGATCAATGCCCATAGCAACGTTGATAAATTCCTTATCAAGAAAAGGTACGCGAGCCTCCAAACCCCATGCAGATGTAGATTTGTTAGCCCTCAAGCAGTCATACATGTGCAGGGCTTTTATCTGCATTATTCCCAAATAAAAATAATCAGTGGCAGTGGCAGTGGCAGTGGCAGTGGCACAAATGTGATAGGTATCAGGTGGTTGTATAAATTTTTACCTTGCGACAAGTTTCCTCATGAAATTCGTGTTTGTCGGGCGCCTTGTGGAAATACAAATAACCACCAAATATCTCATCTGAGCCTTCGCCAGAAAGAACCATCTTCACTCCCAGAGACTTGATCTTTCGAGACATTAAGAACATTGGCGTGCTCGCTCTTATACTTGTCACGTCATATGTTTCCACGTGATAGATAACATCCTCAAGTGCATCTATGCCATCCTGAAATTATTTATGTTATTTCAGGCGAGCTCACGGATCCCTAAGCCTAAGCCTAAACCTAACAATTATTTCTACTTGTGCTGCACCAAACATCCTAAAGCATACCTGCACGGTAAAGTGAAATTCATGATGAAGCGTACCAAGGTAATCTGCGACCTCTCTTGCAGCCTTTAAATCTGGCGACCCCTGCTTCGAAATAAACAAGTTCAGAATCTCAAGAATTACTCCGAACGAATGTAAATGAAAAATAGGCAGAGAGAAAACAGAGACACCTCTAATCCAACACAGAAAGAGTGTAATTGTGCTCCCCAAAGTTTGGCGGCGTTGGTACCGGCCAAATGGCGAGCAGCAACTGCAGCAACTAAAGAGGAGTCCAGCCCCCCCGAAAGAAGTACTCCGAACGGAACATCTGTCATCAACCTTTTTATCACTGCCTGCACTATCACCCAATTAATTAATTCAAACAACTGGATCCTCATCTTCATTCTTTATTTTTATAAAGCATTAAGCATGGTTAATGTTCATGGTCATACATTCTCAAATGCTCGTCTTAAAAGCAGGGGATCGTATGGATTCGATGGTATATCTTCTGAATACCATTCTGGGTTATACCATCTGCGCAACCCTCCTGCGCGAATCGTCAAATGAGATAAATAAACTACGTAATCGTTACAAATTACAATCAATTTCTTCATCATCATCATCATATATATATATTGGGTGTGTGGGGTGGGGCGGGGCCGGGGGGGGTAGCAACGATATTATACCTTGTTTGCTGGAGTATATATGCCCAGGAGGAAATGCCTCAAAACGTTCACAATCATCGTGCAAAGCTTTCATTTCCGATGCAAACCAGACAGATCCTGCAATGCAAACAAACCGGAGTATTAAAATTTAATGCGACGCAATCCATACATTAATTTGGGATTTGGGCCATAATTAGTGAGGGAGGGGTACGTACCGTCAAGGCCCCATCCGATATATAGAGAAGTAATTCCAATGGCATCTCGAGCGGCAATGAAGCTGCCATCGCTTGTGTCGAGCAGAACGATGGAGAACATCCCATCCAACATGTTAACGAACTCCTCGCCATGCTCCTCGTACAGATGTGCTATCACTTCACAGTCACTACCAGTTCTGAACTTGTGAGATTTCAGTCCACGTCTCAGTACTTCGTGATTATATATTTCTCCGTTCACCTGCAATTGGAAACGAAACTATGCTACCCCTTAGAAATGTCTTGATGGTCATGGGGTTGGATACAAAGCTTTAGAATTAATACATGGCTTATGGCTTCTATATTCGGCAGGTGGCTCCACGAACATGAACATGAAAAATAAACACGACTCCGAAATTTTTAGGCGAAGGGAAACTTTAGGAGGTGGGAATACGGACTGGGATGGAAATTTTCCACAGCTCCTGAGAAGCTCTTTGACTAATGGTCTAATTTTAAATTGTTTTTTATTGTAAAAAGCTATTTTGATGGTGTTTCCACAGTCCGATTTCTGGTTAAAACGAGAGAAAACTGTATTAGCATGAATTTGAAGTTGAGTGTACAAAACAATAAACACTTACAGTCACCACTATTTTTTTATCTTCGTTGAAGAGAGGTTGATCACCAGATGCAGGGTCTATAATAGCTAATCTCTGGTGAGCAAGGAAGGCGTTTCCGCTCTGGTACAATCCACTCCAATCGGGGCCTCTATGCCTCAGCCTGCATACAATCAATCTTATCACACGTCATCATAGATGTAGATGTGGACGCATCTTTGCTTACACAAAAGGAAGGGAAAAAAGTAATAGTAATATGCTCAGGTCTGGCGTTGCCTTGCAACCAGATAGATGTTGAAGGGGGAAGCTTACCCAACTTTATACGTAAGAAATTAAATGATGGATGATACCTGCGGGAGAGTTCCAAGACCCGAACACGCTTGGCATGTGAGGCATCGGAACAGCCCAACACAGCTAGGATTCCGCACATGTTGAATGAAGAGCCCTAGCCCTAGGGGAAGGGGAAGGGGAAGGGGAAAGGGGAAAGGGAAGGGGAAGGCGAAGGCAGAATTCAAATCAAATCAAATGAGGATAGCTATGCATTGCATTGCATCGCTTTGCTTTTATAGGCCACAATATTTTAGAAATTTGGAATGGGAATGAATAAAAAGTGGGTGGTGTGGTGTGATGGCAAACTAATGCGGCGTAGTGTATAAGAGGGTGCCGTGTGGGATCCCACTTTCTCCTCCCATTACATCATTTATTTTTGTTTAATAACATTTTCCCTTGTAAAAGAATCGCTCCTCGCTCCGCTCGATTAAAGTTAGGAATCAAATGTAAATAAATAAATATGGAGGAGAGATTCACGATAGATTTGCTTTCGCCACTCTCGACGTCACACTCTATTTAATATTAAATATTAAATAATAACTGCATTTTTCATTCCTCGCATCACTTGTTCTCTCCTCACGCCTTTCTTATCCATATTATTGTATTCGTTAGCCCACATGAGGTTGTTGCACTCCCCATTTTTATATGTCCAGCGCTTATCGTATCGTATGGGTATGGGTAATTCTTGTGGAGACCAACATCAAAAAGCCAAGTATCGCATATTTGAACACCAATAATTGCTCTATAATAATGACAATTTAATCAATTATATTTAATTATTAAAATAATTTAATCAATTATATTTAAATAAATATTTGCAACACATTTTTTTATTGTAGATATTTAATAATATTTTCTACACATTTATTTTCAATTAGATTGCATACTTCTTCCAACATATTTTAATTATCTTCTTCTCTTCCACATGGTTTATATCCAATGTCCTAATACTTTGAACATTGTATTTAAAGTGTTGTGGCACTTTTAAGTTTATTAATGTGGTCCCTTTGAGCGCTTTTTCATATATATTATTTATTTTTTGATCTTTGAATACCAATTTCAATTATAAAAATACACATATTTATCACAGGTAGCATGACTACTTATTACGATTAAAAAGATCTGGTTTAAATTGTCAGAATAGTAATAACTCTTTTCCACAATGAGTACCTCAATCACTAGCTCTCTATCCTCTTATATAGATAAGAAATAGGCTAAGGATAGAGTTTGGAGAGTAATTAATTTGTAGAACAAATATTCTTAAAATAAGACTTTACTATTAATATTAGAAATCAATCAACTCAATAGCTTGATTGATACTCTTTTTTAATAATGTTTTATGGATAATTATGCACCAATTAGTGATTATAGATACCTAAAATTGAACACCCCATGTCAACTTTAACTATCACCACCTTATTCACTAATCACATTAAAAAAACCCTAATTTGACCACCATTTCATCCCTAATTTTATCATTTCACTCAAGTAACCATAATGTAATCATCATTCTAATCCTAATCCTATCACTGACTAACCTCCCTAGCCTAACTTGTCACTATTCATAACATCTCGCCTCCCAACCCACACACATCCAATTAAACACATTCTATTTTGAACCTTGCCAATCCCACATAAATCACCTCCCATCACTTTAGTTAATTAACCACTATTAATTAGCTATCTCATCAATAATAATAAAATCCATAGAATTTGGAATATCCATATTTTTCATAAATCTATTTATTTCACATCGACCCATCAACCCAATCAATAACAACATCATTCAATCCTAATGCAATCTCGCCAAATCCAATGCAAAGGATGAACTATAACATGTCCATCTCCTTCTCAACCAATCTTATTTATGATCAAACTCCCCAAAGTTGAATCATCCTCTACCATTGATCTTGGATCAAGATCAATGGTTCACCTTCATCCTAAAATCCTATAAATATAACGATCCTCTCTCACTCTCAACAAGCTTAGAACTGGTGTAGTGAAACCCCACATCTTTGAAATATAAATCAAGCAAGCAAGTCATATATCATCCAAGCAATCAACTAATTGACAAGGGGACATGTTAACCATATGCTTACATGCAATCTATTGAGCACCCACATCCATCTACACATTAGCTCTTGAGTAAATCGACAAAATGAATGATGAGATTTCACATTGGTAGGTGAAGGTAATGTTTCCTCATTCCTCTTTCATGCTCTAATTAGAGGTACCTTACATATGTTAGATGTAGGAATTTGAGCTTTGTTTTAGTTTATATTGCATTTTAAACTAACATTTGTTGTGTGTGTACATTTAGCATGCCCAATGGGATAAAAACCCATAATCCTTGTTTATTTTCTTTTCTTCACATTGTGCTTGAGACTTCTTAGGGGTAGGGGTTTGATTCACGATAATTCTAAGTTGATTTGAGTCAAAATTTGTCTAAAATTCCATTTCTAGGTGTTTGACATTTTCACTTTACAAAATGATGTTTTCTCCCACATAATCAATGACCTTACCCTGTACTTCAAAATTTTCACCTTTATGATGGTTTGTTCTCTTTTTATAGTTATTTGGAATTTTCACCCTCTATCTCAATGTTTTCAATCTTTATCTCAACATTTCCCCCTATTGTTTAGTGATTTCAAACTAAACTTTAGTGATTTTGCCTTTATGTATGAGCAATATGTTTACAGACCTTTAGTGGTTCTACCCTAATTTATAATATTTTTACCTTGAACTTTGGTGAATTCACCTTCATCTCTATATAGCCCATCTATAAAAAATTATTAGTTTTGTTACGATGTGTAGTAGTTTTACCCTAAACTTTGGTAATTTCACCTTATGTCTATGCAGTCCACTTATACAGCTTTAGCAATTTTGCCCTAATGTTTAGTGTTTTTTCCATAATGTTTAGTGGTTTTGCCTTTATGTCTGTGAAGTATGTTTGTAGTCCTTTAGTGGTTTTACCCTATTGTTTTGCGGTTTCACCCTAAACTTTGGTGATTTCACATTTTAGTTTGTTATTTTTATCTTTAGTGATTTCACCTTGTATCCCAATGGTTTTACCTTGAATTTTGGTAATTTCACCTTTTTGTCTATGTAGTTGGTTTGTAGTCCTTTATTGATTCTGCGCTGGTGTTTAGTAGTTTCACCCTGAACTTTAAGGATTTTTTCTTTTGGTTTGTTGTCTACAACTCTTTAGATATTTCATCATGTATCCCAATGGTTTTGCCCTATGTTTTAATGGTTTCACCTTGTGTATTGATGTTTTTGCATTCTGACATATTTTATAATTTTTTTTACTTGATAAAGATAGTTGTTATCAAACTAGTAAATAATTTTATGCAGGTACATAGTAAAAAATCAATCAATCAAACCCAAATATAAACACTTAAAAGTTTAACTTAAATTAATATTTTTTTATTTAAATTTCAAGTTGGTTACTTGAGTGTGTGTAGACCAAAGATGTGTATGCTCTTCCCTCGTGTCATAAGGCAATATTGGGGATTCAAATTGACTTAGGCCTTTTGTGTCTTATCCTGATTGTAGTTATGTATGCTCTTAACTCACAATGTAAGACAATATTGGGAATTACAAACAACTCTCATCCTTTAATTTTTATATTTTTAGGGTTTAAAAACTAGGATTTCATCTCCCAACATTTGGACAACCTCATGTTCATGTAGGGTATATAACATCTTAGGAAGTATTTATCAACCAAGTAATCATCTATTTTACCTGAACTATGAAGTGAGGGAGTTTCATCCTCCAATACCCAGGCCCTATAAATTACCTTTGCATAATGAACTTTGACCTCATCATACAAAAATGTATATAAATGGTACACCTAGATTTGCATGTTTATCTTAGCTTAAGACCTTTTGGTTGTATATCGATGTTTAACCCTAAATTTAGATATGTGTGGATTATCTAGTGTTAATGGGTATTAGATTACCTTTTGTATAAGGATAATGAACTAATCTAATGAGTAGGCTAATTAATAAAAACTCAAATAAATAATATTTTAAAGTTGTACAATTGAGATTACTAAAAATAGTAAAGTATAACTATTGATAGATATTAAAATAAATATGGAATAATGATACTTAGTTGGTTTACTATGCTCATGTAGGCATAACCTAGAACATGATGGAAGTGGACTAGATCATGATCATAAAATACTCATCATATTTTGGGAATATTCTTTATATGGCCTTAGATGATTGCATCATATTTAGATAGTTGTGTCAGCATAGGTGTTTAACTTTGACATAAGTGTCCTAGATAGAATAATAACTGGTGTAGTCACTATTTTTGAATTATATAGTACCTTAGACTTGTACACTTAGAAAATACATATCATGCATATACCTTTAACTTCTAAACCTTTCCCACTGCCGAAAGGCTTGCATACACTATCATTTTGTTCCCACTTTCTTATCTCTTAGTCTAACCAATGTTATTCTTATGAATTAGACTTTTTGTCATGCTCATAATTTTATAAACCTATTTATCTTATGTATCAAAAGGTTATGGACCTACACACTTTTTCCAACTACATGGACACTTGTGTCCTAATCAAACGCCTGCATCGACACAAGTGTCTTATTTCAATGCAAGTTTCATGTGCCATAAATTTATATAATTTGTAACTGAAACATATTCCTATGGTTGGCCTAAGTTCTTTAATGTAATATATTATCCAAATGGATTGGTATGAATACAAGGTCAATCCTCATTCTTTCCACCAAAAGGCACTCAATCAAGCATTTTCACTTTATTGAAAGTTGGGTAAAATTTTTAACGTGACCGGCGCCGCTGGCTAGACATGACTAATACCGGTACCACAGGGCCGGTGGGGGACTTGAACACTGATGGGCAAAGCCGCAATGGAAGTACCCGACCAACTGACTACACCCCCCAACCCTAGCACTCAATCAAGCATTCACATGAGTAAAGCTTCTTTATTTTTCCCTATTTCCATATCAGTCATATGGAAAACACATCTACAAGTATGAATTACTACAAGAGAATTCCATGATCCATATTTACCAAGTTACAAGCTAGGTCACTTTATGTACTTACTTATCACACATTGCATGATACACACATAATCCAACACATAAGGGAAAATTACATTAGTCTAAGGCCCTCTTCAGAGTATTGGTTATGTAAGAAACACACATTGATAGATGGATATTTGAGGAAGCTTGTCAATGTGTGCCCATTAACCCATTTTTACCACATCCATTATGAAGATGAAGAACTAGAGTTTTGCTATTTGATAAGGAGAGACAGTCCATGACCTAGATTTAAATGCACCAAATTGAAGGCCAAATAGAAACCATAATCATCCACATGGTCGCATCTAAATCTAATAGGTATTATATACTAGACACCTAAATCCAGGTTAGATAAAAAAAATTAATGCATCTGTCCTAGGTTGATGCAAGTGTATGAGACTACTTAAGTCAAATTTATAGAATCAGGTGACTAATCAAGAGTTCATATCTACTCTACTTTATACCTATTCTAGATCCAAATATGTGTTAGAATAAGAACCAACTAAGTATATTATTTTCATTATCATTGCAATATCTAGCATAACTATACTTTCCATTTTATCATATCTCAGTATAATAAATTTAGTATATGTTTTATCTTAGTTTTGTAATTAACTATCCTACTTCATAGAAAGTCTATCATCCTTGTGCCTTAGGATATCTCTACCCCTTTAATTATAGATTTCATAATCTATATTTTAGGGATAAACATTTGGTGAACCCAACCTTTGGTTCCTAATAACCCTAGATATTGATCTAGGGTTTCCTGATTCTCTATTTTTGATTAACAATATTTTACATGTTAAAAATCAAATTTCCTTTTCTATCAATATGTTCAATATGGATGTAGGTGTAGCTCATTTTATGTTATACTTTGTAACTATAATTATGGTTTTCTATTGTAATAAGCTAATCCAAGGTATCATCCAAAGAAATAAATAGATTCTAAATATAATGAGAGTGTTTTAAAATGAAAAAAACACTTAATCTCTCTTCATAATTACTTTTATAATACTATAGAGTCAATATCTAGACACCATTGTGCATGATCTAAACCATTTATTCCACTTAGATCTTATTCGAGTGACAACTACCATCTCGCACCCATTATTCACCCATGACTTATAATGGATTCCATGATCCAAGCTGGCACTAATCGAAAATATAAAGTTGTTCAACCTAATCCACCACTTGTTAATATATAATAGGTGACTCTTAATCGAAAGATTATGATCAAATATAAGGGATATAACCTTGTTGACTAATTGAGCAATACACATGCTAAGATTTCCATCTTTTAACTTATAAAGCAATCTACTATCTATAAGGATATCTGTTAGTGTAGGCTTTTTCCTACTTTTAGTTTTACCTACACGATTGTTAATCAACTTTCTTAGGGTTATTAAGGTAATTAGGAGAAATATGCTTTATGTTGTTTTTTCTAATTATTACTTGAGATGTTACCTTTATGTTGACCTAGTATCTCACTATATAATGTACCTCTTTTGTACTTTTTGACTAATCAGCTAATGAATATTTATGCAACCCACTTTTGCTTTGCATCTTGCTCTCACCTAATCCTAAGGTTTTCATGTAATTTGTGGCATTCAGAGATCTTGGAGTGATCTAAC
The DNA here is from genome assembly GCA_037957365.1 of Torreya grandis. NCBI lineage: Eukaryota > Viridiplantae > Streptophyta > Pinopsida > Cupressales > Taxaceae > Torreya > Torreya grandis. Next base: position 280,152 of record JARHVA010008892.1, on the reverse strand, counting down.
ATTGTATTAGAGCTTTGATTTGACAACTATTTTTTCATTTCTAAAATCCTCAATGAGATCTTTCTTACATGCATTCTTGGTAGCTTTCTTGATTTTTCAATTTTTATAGATTTAGTGGGATTTCATGAAAATCCATGTAAACTATATATCTAGAGTCTCATATCATATAATGTATAGTTAAATTAGATCTAAAAGGTTTTAAAACCCTATAATTAATTGTAAACATGACCTAGATTTATGACAATTATTTTTAGCCATTTTTGGAGGGTTCAAGGCTTTTTCAGTGGTTTCATGCATATATATACAATGTGTTGGGGATCAACCAACAAGCTTGATTACTTTTATGTAAGCAACTAAACACGAAATTAAACTAGAATAATAAGTAACTAGAATCAGAAATAGCAAAGAATAAGAGATACAAGAAACCACCCTGAAAACTTGTATTAAACTCTTCCAGAAGGAAATACAATGAAGAAGATCACACTTTCTTCTCACACCTCTCAGATGTACATATCTCTTTCCCTCAAGAGTTTACAATCAATTCCAACAACCTAGATTGATACACACATATACAATATGTCTTGTACTGTTCTCATACACACTCTTACAAGCTATGAAGATCTATCCCTATTATATAAGATTAGGGATCGTGAGCAATGCATTCACAACCATTAGATACACCTCCTAATCAAAGGCTTAAAATAGTCCTGCCAAAAATAGAAATGCAGACTTACAACTAACAGCTAAACTAATCATGCAAACAATCTGTTCCATCCATAAAAATAGACTTTCTGGACGCATAGGTAATCGACGTCGGTTCCTACTTGCCTACACATGACCGATGTCAACCGATCTGTAACTGACGTCAATAGCTACTAGTCGACTCCTTGCCATTGTCGGTGACTATGTAAATCCAGCAACTTCAACATCCACTCATCTGGTGAAGTTTTTAACTCCACACCTTAACAATCTCCCACTTGGAGATAAACAACTGTAGCAATACCTGTACAACAACATCTTCTAGCTTCTCCATCTTCAAACTCAATCTTGAAGACCAACAAAATTTAAATTAAGATTCAACTTCTCCTTTGTTACTAGCTTGGTTAACATATCAGTAGGGTTCTTATCTGTATGGATCTTCTCCAGCTTCAACTCACCATCCTCCAATACCTGTCTAATGAAGTGGTACCTAAGCTGTATATGTTTGGTTCTTAAATGAAAGGCTGAGTTCCTAGCCAAATAAATTGCACTCTGACTATCATTGTATAATCTATAACTCTCTTGCTCCTTTCCTAACTCTTCCATGAACCATGTCATCCATATCATCTCTTTGCTAGCCTCTGTGACTGCAATGCATTCTGCCTCTGTAGTAGACAAGGCAACAACCTTCTGTAACTTTGAAATCTAGCTAACCGCCGTTCCACCAACAGTGAACACATATCATGTGGTGCTTCTCCTGCCATCCAAGTCTCCTTCCATATCTGAATCTACATATCCATGTAGAGAAGTGTTTGACCCTCCATAGCACAAATGCCTACTGCTGGTCCCTCTCAGATATCTGAGAATCCACTGGACTGCTTTTCAGTGCTCCTTCCCTGGATTGGCCATATACTTACTAACAACTCCCACTGCTTGGGCAATATTCGGTCTAGTACATATCATTGCATACATTAAGCTCCCAACTGCGGAAGCATATGGAAATCTACTCATGTACTCTACCTCATCATGTGAATTAAGACACTGTTCTTTACTCAACTTGAAGTGTCCAGCCATAGGTGTACTTACCGATTTTGCATCCTGCATATTGAACCTCTCCAACACCTTGTTCACATAATCCTCTTGAGACAAAATCAACCTGTGATTTTTCCTGTCTCTCTTAATACTCATGCCAAAGATTTTCTTTGCTGCTCCCAAATCCTTCATGGCAAATGTGTGAGCTAATTTCACCTTAAACTCAAAGATATCCTGCATGTGTGAACCTGCAACAAGCATATCATCTACATACAACAACAAGATAATATATCTACCCTTATCCAATCTCTTAAAATATACACAATGATCAGATTGACATCTAATGTAGCCATGCTCAGTCATAAACCTATCAAATCTCAAATACCATTATCTAGGAGCTTGCTTGAGACCATACAATCTTTTCTTCAATCTGCACACAAGTTTCTCCTTACCTTTGACCTCAAATCCTTCCGGCTGATCCATATATATTTCTTCATCCAAATCTCCATGAAGAAACGTTGTCTTAACATCAAGATGCTCAAGATGTAAATCCTCAATAGCAACTAAAGACAATACAGTCTGTATAGAAGTCATTTTAACTACAGGAGAAAAAATCTCACCAAAATCAATGCCTAGTTTCTATGCAAATCCTTTCACTACCAACCTGGCCTTATATCTCATCTATCCGTTCTCACCTTCCTTCAATCTGTAGATCCATCTGTTCTTTAGTATCTTCTTTCCCGCTGGCAACTCAATCAAATCCCATGTTTGGTTCTCTTTCAAGGAATCAATTTCCTCATTCATGCCTAGCTCCCACTGATTCCTGGATTCCACCTGTATTGCTTCATCAAAACTCTCTAGTTCTCTACCATCAATAAGCAATAAATAGAATAATGAAGGGAAATATTGAATTGGAGGTTTACTTACCCTTTTTGACCTCTTCAAGGGCGTTTGAGACTCATTCTCAACACGCTGTCAGCCCAAATTCTCTGACAATGACCGACCTCGGTCACCTCCAGGCCTGTAACTGATCGACGTCAGTTCCACATGACCGACCTCAGTTCTTTCCTGACCGACGTCGATCACTATTTGACTGACATCAGTTCTTGTATTGCCGATGTCAATTCCTGCCTGACTGACGTCGGTCTCTATATTTTCCTGTCTGTGATAATTCTTTCCTACGAGCTCATTTTGGATTGTCACCTCATCCAAATCTTCATGGCCCTACTCAGAATTATTTAGCTTCTTGAGCTCCTAATTATTTTGTTAGTTCCTAGATTCGAAAACCAAAATCCAAAATCTCCAGAGCCATAACCAATAAATGTGCACCTCATAGACTTAGCATCCAGCTTCTTTCTATTTTCCTTATCAATGTGCATAAAAGCTTTAGAACCAAAAACTCTTAGAAATGAAAGATCTACCTTTTTACCTATCCACGCCTCTTATGGAATTCCACCATCCAGAGTTGTAGAGGGTCCTCTGTTAATCAGGTAAACTACAGTATCTACAGCTTCTGGCCAAAACTATAAGGGCAAACCAACATGCAATCTCGTACTCCGTGCACACTCCAATATTATTCTGTTCATCTTTTCAGCAACTCCATTTTGCTGAGATTCCTTAAAACTATCCTTTGCCCGCGTATTCCATTCACATAACAATAACTTCTAAACTTATTGCTGCAGTACTCACCACCATTGTCAGATCTAAGGCACTTCAATCTCCTACTTATTTCATTCTCAACTAAAGCTTTCCAAATCTTAAAAGTGTCAAAAACATCAGATTTCTTCCTTATAAAATAAACCCATACCTTTCTTGTAGCATCATCAATGAAAGTAACATAATACTGTGATCTTCCAATAGAAGCTACCTGAGCTGGTCCCCACACGTCTGTGTGAACAAGCTCCAACTTGTGCTTCCTCTTTATTGACCTAGTTTTAACAAACCTTACTCTCTTCTGTTGTCCAAAAACACAATGCTCACAGAAATCTAGATCTATGCTTTTCAAATCTGAAAGCTTACCTTTTGACTTAAGAATAGTGATTCCCTTCTCACTCATGTGGCCGAGCCTACAGTGCCACAACTTTGCATCCACATCTGAAGTAGATAATACAGGAGAATAATCAATAATATAATTACATAAATAAAGATTACCTACTCTCTTACCTCTTACTAATACAAGTGCACCCTTGGTAACCTTCCAAGATTCAGCTGTGAGAGTTATTGTACAACCCTCATCACCCAACTTTCCTACAGAAATCAGATTCCACTTCAGGGCTGGGACATGCATGACATCTTTCAACACCCATGTGTTGCCATTCTACAATTTAAGCTACACTTTTCCTTTGCCAATAATTTTACATGGATTATCATCCCCTAAATAAACTTTTCCAAAATCTCCCTGGACATAATCATTGAAAAATTCTCTATTTGGGGTAGCATGGAAAGAGGCCCTAGAATCTAAAACCCAAGATTCTATTTTATTATGCAAAGAAAGTGAAAGAGCATCTTGTGCAACAATACCTGAAACTTTTGCTTATTCATTACCTTCATGCTAATTCTCTTCATTAACCTTCAACCAACAATCTTTCTTTGCATGTCCTCTCTTTCCACAATTCCAGCAGGTTATCTTTCTTTTTCCATTTCTAGATTTGGATCTATTGCTCATCTTTGACTTAGACCTTGATCTCCCATGCTTGCCCTTCTCTCTTTGCCTTCCCCTGCTTTCAATACTTAAAGCATTGCCTGATGATTCCCCTGTGCTTTTCCTGCGAGTCTCTTCATTCAAGATTACACTAACAACATCATCTACTTTTAAAATATTTGAAGTAGATGCAATATTACTAACTGCCATTACTAAGCTATGCCAACTTTCAGGTAAAGAGCATAATATTAAAAGATCCTTAATTTCATCATCAAAAACTATTTTGACTAAATTTAATTGATTTATAATTCCATGGAAATTATTAAGATGATTAGATACATATCCACCTTCCTGCATTTGCAAATTAAATAACTGCTTCATAAGATATACCTTATTTGAAGCTGAGGGCTTTTCATATAAATTTGCTAAAGTGTCCATCAACTCTACCATTGTCTTTGCCTGTGACAAGTTGGAAATCACAGAAGATCTCAGACTCAATCTTATAGATCCAAGAGCCTTTCTATCAAGAACTTCCCATTTTTCATCTTCCATATCTGTGGGCTTTCTATCAACCCCACCCAATGATAAGTACAGATCTTTTTGATATAGATAATCTTCTATCTGCATTCTCCATAATTGGTAATTCTTGCCATTAAACTTCTCCATTCTCAGTTTACTTTTTTCTACCATTGCTTCTCCCACTCAAACAAAAACCCCTGTGAGTGACCTATAATCAACACACACTAAATAGGTCTGAACCACCTGTTAGTGAACCTGAGCTCTGATACCACTTGTTGGGGATCAACCAACAAGCTTGATTACTTTTATGTAAGCAACTAAACACGGAATTAAACCAGAATAATAAGTAACTAGAATCAGAAATAGTAAAGAATAAGAGATATAAGAAACAACCCTAAAAACTTGTATTAAACTCTTTTAGAAGGAAATATAATGAATAAGATCACACTTTCTTCTCACACCTCTCAGATGTACAGATCTCTTTCCCTCAAGAGTTTACAATCAATTCCAAAAACCTGGATTGATACACACATATACAATATGTCTTGTACTGTTCTCATACACACTCTTACAAGCTATGAAGATCTATCCCTATTATATAAGATTAGGGATCATGAGCAATGCATTCACAACCATTAGATACACCTCCTAATCAAAGGCTTAAAATAGTCCTACCAAAAATAGAAACGTGGACTTACAACTAACAACTAAACTAATCATGCAAACAATCTGTTTCATCCATAAAAATAGACTTTCTAGACGCACAAGTAACCGACGTCAGTTCCTACTTGCCTGCACATGACCGACATCAGCCGATCTATAACCGATGCCGGTAGCTACTGGTCGACTCCTTGCCGTCGTCAGCGACTGTGTAAATCTAGCAACTTCAGCATCCGCTCATCTGGTGAAGTTTTTAACTCCACACCTTAACTAATGTTTTCATGTAATTTGTGGCATTCAGAGATCTTGGAGTGATCTAACATTGTATTAGAGATTTGATTTGACAACTATTTTTTCATTTCTAAAATCCTCAATGAGATCTTTCTTACATGCATTCTTGGTAGCTTTCTTGATTTTTCAATTTTTATAGATTTAGTGGGATTTCATGAAAATCCATGTAAACTATATATCTAGAGTCTCATATCATACAATGTATATTTAAATTAGATCTAAAAGATTTTAAAACCCTATAATTGATTGTAAACATGACCTAGATTTATGACAATTATTTTAAGCCATTTTTGGAGGGTTCAAGGCTTTTTCGGTGGTTTCATGCATATATATACAATGAGATTATCAAATTAAGAAATAATTTTTGGGTTTTTTGAGTTCTCAAATGGGTTTTTTATAATTTATAGAGGAGTTGTACTGATTCTATAGATTTTTAGGTTTTCTAACTTCGACATAATTTCTACCCCTTACAAGCAATTTTGGCAGTTTTCAAATTTAGTCAGACCTTTGGCATTGGAAAAACAAGCCCCATTGGAAAATATACCTTCAATATAATTTTCATGCTATATGGAATTTTATAGGCAATTAAAAAAAAGGTTTTGGCCTCTGGATAGATGGGAAATAAGCCCATAGTCACTTCTAACCCAAAATTGCTTAACTTTTGCTCTATGGAGGCATAAGTTTTTTTGAGAAAATTGATTCATAATTTTTTTCAAACTTTTGCTCCAAAGGGCCTCATGTTTTTTTAGGGAATTTTATTCAAAATATTTACCACCAAAATTTTTGTGCAAGCAAATTTTTATTACAAACATGCACAAATTTTGATCAATAACTTAGATTTGAGTGTCATCTTCTTTAAAAGTGATTATTTTTCATGCTTTATGAATTGGAGTTAATATTGAGAATACTTAATCTACCTTAAAACCAACTATTTTACACTCTTGGATGCATTATCTATTGAGATCAGCATCTCTCCAACTCCTTCATACTTATGCACAAATTGTTCAAGATATATTTTTGACTGTGTTCGATGTCTATATGAACATGCTTATATTTACAACTTTAGGTGGAGTAACTAATGATAGTTATGATGGGGTGTTGTGTGGTGTTGTGTATTCTTTTGTGTCTCTTCTACACACTCTTATTTTATATATTGTATTGATTCCTACACTTACTACTCATTTGGATGCATTCTTGGTTATGCCCAATGTCCTCTTTATGAGCGTGCATTATTATTATAACTAAGGTGTCATTATATATATTTATTTTGTGTAGTATTTCACTTCTTTGGTGTCTTCTCTTAGTCATGTTGACTTAAATTGAGAGACACTCATAAGGGAAAGTTGATTCTACACCAATGGTTTTTCTTGGAAAAACCAACTATGTTTCTTAGTGTGCCTATATAGAACACTTACTCATGATAAAAAATCACACTCCACTCCTATATGGAAATTTTTTTGCCCCTTATAACTCAGGTCAGTTCAATAAGTAAGCTAACACTTTTGACAAAGTTTTTGGTACCTTATTGTTACATATTTTTATGGACAATCATTGCGATGTGGAATATACAACATGTCCCTACACTATTTGGAAAATCCTATAGTCTCTTTTTAGAGATCTTGATGAGATTTATATAATTCTTCCTCCTCCACTTCCTATTGTCTCTTCAGAGACTATTGTACTCCCTCCTACTCTTATTTCATGTGATAACACATCTATGGTGGATAATGTCATTTTTTCTATCAAGCCACCACTATAGGATGAGATTATGCCTGACCTTAGCTATCCTATTGTAGATTCTACTTCCATTATTGTGCATGATGTTGTTCTTGTAGATCCATCATATATTGGTACTTTAGAGGACTATTATTTCTAGTGAGAGTACACCTTATGAGAGCATTGAGAACTCTCTTCTTCCTATGGATATTCAGTCTATAGATCTTTATGCTTCATCTGTAGTCTCTTCTTTAATTTATAGGGTTGTTGAGTCATGCTCTTCACTTCAAATGGACATTCATTCAATGAATTATCCATGACATTCTTATTCATTGGACTCACCTGTACTTCATGAAACTTCTAAGCATAAGCACATCTCTAAGATTGATGACTCTTATTTTAGCATATATGACTATAGTAATGATGGGGACACACCTCCACCATCTCCTTGTCACGTCCATGATATTGAGGAGTTAGTTCTTAATCTACCTACCTCTAATCCAATTTTGACATTATACGATATGAGTATATTGATCTAGGATTCATCAGAATGAATAAGTATACTCCATAAGTACAAGGCATTCCATAGTTCATTTTAGCCTCTACTTTCATTGCACCATCATTATATAGAGTAATGAGCCCTCTTAATATATATGAGGAGGACAATTACTTGGTTAAATATCCATTATGAACTTGGTGGACCCATTCACTATTTCAGAGTGATCCACTCTTCATTGCACCTTCTTCTGATAGGGTCACTTTAGTGGCATTACATTTAGTTCTTGTGCATGATCTTGTCAGACCTATGCCACACTTCTATTTTTGACCCTAGTCAGAGTTAGTTGTATTGTTTCCTACTTCATATTCCACTATGGAATGGGTAGGATTTTGGTACACCCTTTGTGTTATTCCTTTGGGAAAGGGAAGAAACATTATTCAATGTGAATGGATCTTCTTTAGTCTTTAAGTAGAAGATCTTGTCAGTAACATTTGTCATTCGATGAGCTATATTGTAGGAAGCTTCAACATATTATATGAGTAACTCTTAGTTATCCTCTCTATGTGATATGTTACTCTCACTTATGAATACATTTTTGGGTGTGCTTGACATCCTTAGAGCATGCACTATCTCTCATTTTTCTCTCTTTTAGCAGAGGAGTTTTATCCTATGGGTTTTCTCCTTTTCTCCACTTTATGAGAGTTATATTGTGCTTGGGTACCTCATTAGGCCTAATTGTTGGGATGCAATTCTCTTACCCACCTAATCTACACTTCAGGGTGGAGGTATTAGTGTAGTGTTTTTCCCACTTTTAGTTTTACCTACATGGTTGTTAGTTTGCTTGCTTAGGGTTATTAAGGTCATTCGGGCAAATACACTTTATGTTTTTTATAATTGTGAGTTGAGTTTTTACCTTTATGATGGCCTAATATCTCACTATATAATGTACCTCCTTTGTAATTTTTGGCTAATTAGCTAATGAACATTTATGAATCCCATTTTTGCTTTGAATCTTGATCTCACCTACTCTAAAGGTTTTCATGCAATCTATGATGTTCCAATATATTTGAATGATCTGATAATATACTATATGAAGCATTACATGAAACCCAAGTTTTGACTAATAATGATCCAAATTAATTTACATATATCATGAAAGATCTCAAAAATAATACAAAAATAATCACCTTTGATCCATTAGATCTACCAACTAAAGATGCTATTGACCAAGAGTTACCATTGTTCATACAACTAACTATGCATAATAAGGGTATCAAAAGGGTGATCACTAATAATGGATTGGGATTAAACATTTATAGTATTAATTTACTAACCACCATGGGTATTAATACCAACCTTATTCAAACATCAGTTATGAATATCAAAGGATTTGATAATTCACATAGTAAACCAGTCAACCAAATCACATTGGACGTGACATTGGGGAAAAAAATGATTCCATACAATTTATAAGTAATGTCTCAATCATTACATTATGATTTTATTTTGGGTATACATTGGATACATAACATGGAGGTTGTCCCATCTACTTTAAATTGGTGTGCAAAATTCATACATGATGGGACCTTATTAATATTTTTTGTCGATGATGAACCTTTTAAATTTTGTAAAATGATATATTTTGATATAGAAGGTATTCTTATACTGGTTCCTCCCACCAAATGTATTCCTCTTGAGAGTATCCAAACTTATGAAGTGGATAATTCAAGTATAATGGATCCATTATCTCCAAATATAGATAAGACATTAAACACTGAAGTGCACTTATATGTACCTTAAGAACAAGAACCAATGCTAAAGGAACCAATGATACCAAAACCACAAGCACATATAATTTTTGAGCTTAATTTATTAGTAAATACTGAGCAATAATATGGCCATGTTACAAATTACTATGATAGTGATGATGATGCCACCTATGATATGATAGATGAAAAAATGTGAAAGCTAAATTTTGATCCATTTGATCATCTTTCATATAGCCTATTTGAACATATAGGTCTCAATATATATAATCTAAACTCATCTTCAGAGGATATAAAACCAAATAAAGATAAGGGAAAAGTAAAAATAATAGATGAGCATGTAAATGCTTTTTATTCTATACATCCCTCTTGGTTACACACTTTGAGTCAACCTTACAAAGGTCAAATGCAACTACATTATGTGAATAATGTGGAGGCCTCTCAAAAAGCTCCACAGTAAACTATATGGATTTTACCAAACCAAGATGATCTAGATATAATAATTTATATGTTACTTGAGAATCACATGACATCTTTACCTCATAATAGGAACATATCAAGAAATTGACTTATTCCTAAAAAGGGATTACCATATTATAACTATCATCTAATCAATGGTCATTATACAAATTGATATAAGGTGTTGAATAATAAAATTCAAAAAAAAAAAATAATGGACACATACAAATTATGTCTAAAACATAGAAATGACCCAATACTTCTATTTTTTCAAAATAAAACAAGCCTTCAAAATGACTAAAGCATGATAATCTAACTATTACCAAAAACATTGATGGGGTACATTGACCACATCTCAAGGTTGATGTAAATAATTGGGAAACAATTTACAATATTATTATATTATAATCATTGGGACATAATAAATATGAGTTACGCTACTCACTAAATTTTACACAACACATGAGTATATCATATTACCCATCACATTTGGCCCAAAGGTAATGGACCTTGATATATGGGTAATGGGCTAACAACCATACTTGACTTTGGACCTTGGACAATAATGGTTGAGTGATATGAAAATAGTTGTTAGTGTTAAAAATTAGTGTTTTATTTTTCAAAATGATAGAAAATAGGTTTTTATACCATATAAAAATTATGGGGGAAAGGTACTAATGATTGTTGGTAGTGAGTTACCATCAAATGCCACTTTTAACACGTACGAAATATAAACAATTTTGTCAAGTCAGGCCACCATACAATATCTTGCTTCCTGAATTTGAATTTTTGTTAAACTAAATAGTTTTAATATTTCAAATACCTAAAAAATAAAAAAAGTTAAAAAATCCAAAAATATGTTCAAAATTTACATGTTTAATTATCTCCTTGGCATATATGTTATTGGTTCCATGTTGGTAGATGACATATCAGTATTTTATATATACACACATGTTTCACACATCTTTTGAGTGTGATATAGGTATATATAAATACATGATCTATGCACTTTTGGATGTTGGGTCTTCCCTCTACTCATGTCATGTGGACATTGGGGGCATCTATTTCTTTGATCATGATACAATCAAGTTATATCATTCTACGGTTATTTTATATTATCATATTTGAGCATATATATTTACACATGCCTTTATCCATGCTTATATCTTCTATAGTATACTTGATATGTTATGTACTTAATGTTTTTTGATAACACATATGATCTATGGACTAGTATGCTATGTTTATGTTGGTTGCTTACACTTTCATTCATGCACTTCCTTGAGTGTCTTACTTTGTTATTCTATTTTTTGTTTGAGCATTTTAATATGCTCCATTATTTACAACCCCCTTGCCTTTGTTTACCTATTTGACATTTGAATATTTAATTACATGTTGTATGGATGCTTGAATATGTCATTCTTGATTTTTTTGACATTTAACTAAGTCATTTCCTTTCTATTGTGTCACATTTAAACATGCCCCTTGCTTGAGGTCTCCTTGGACCATTATCTTTTGACTTGATTTTGAGTGATCTTGTGTATGTGATTGGTTTCTTATTGATATTATAATGTTACTCTCTATATGTTGTCATGATCTATATCATGCATATCAGAATTAGATGTGATCACATTATTTGTGCTTTAATGATATATCTACTTAGACATGTTTATTTTATATGATACATGGTTTATACATATATTATACAATTATCTTATCCCATTGAGGTAAAGTAAATACTATTTTCTACTTCTCTTTACCTCAAAAGGTGGGGCATATTAGTGGGGGCATGCCATAGAGGCACAACTTCTATATTGCTTCACATATTTAGATTTCAATGGAGGCATGTTTTGAAAACATGTCTCCACATTTGTTATAGTTTCAGATTCAATGGAGGCATGTTTTAGAAACATGTTCTCTACACTTATTTAGTATTTGGTTTAAAATTTTAGGGTTTTAGATATACAAATCCTAATTTAGATTAAAGGGTTGAGATGTATAAACCAATTAAATAATATGCAACAATTAACCACTAATTGTTTATAGATTTTGACTTACTTTGACTTTCTAAAAATAGTGATAAATATCTGAAAATAAAGACTTATCTAGAAAATGACTATTGGGGAAGATCTGGGTTCTGGACAGGTATGAGTGTCATCAATATGGTCCTTGAGTCTAATTCTTCACTAGATAGTAGTTCCTAACTAGATAGTAGTTTCGTACTACTCTACTGTCCTTAAAATTGTGCCAGTGTCCTCTTTGTAGGATTGTTCCTATTTTATAAAAGCACTTGCACCTATATTTTTGCGTTTTATTCCTATGCACATGAAATTTGGAACTCTATATTATGCCTATAATATTTAATTTAGTGTGTAGACACTAATCCTCCTTGTAAGTATGGCATGATCTAAAAATGTGTGTTCATTAGTAGGATAGGTCGAACATTCTCAACACCCTATTATGAAGAGAGTTTCCTACATATCAATATTCCGAAGAGGGATCAATTGCAACGTAGTTATCCCACCTAGTGTTTAGTGTAAGTACAAGTGAATGCTAGAATGAGAGTGGTCTTGAATGCCTTGAGTGTGCTTGAGATTGAAAATATTTGAAATATGGGCTTAGGGAAATTATAGATGGTAGTATGCAAAAGTAGGGTAGAATAGGGATCAATTACCTTGATTTTTCTCAACTTGTTTCTTATTTGAATAGGCTTTTTGTATCTATTTTGCATCTAGTCTATAGAGGTTAAATAGTCTTATATTGATAGTGGTCCATAACTTGTGAGGATAATAAAATGTATTTAGGCCAACCTTAGGAGGGGCACACATTTGAAAATATATCTATTTAAGAGAGTTAGGGAAAAGGACACTAGCACCAAGTTGGGGATACTAGTTCCATATGGCTCTAGTGTCCTTAATGTGGTGCTAGTGTCTAGCTGATAGAATATTGGGCACAATGGGTTAGGATTTGGGAAAGATATTTTGGGATTGTGTTTGAGTTGATAGAAGATGTATGTGGTTAACACAATGTTTGGAAAAGTGTGGTAAAGGCTCTAGAATAAGTCTAGAGCTAATCTAGGAATAGGCTATATCAAACAACATTCTTAGCTCCAAATACCACTTTTAGGTGATTAAATTTGCACCCCATTTATGCTATAAATGTAACAAAGTGACATGATTAGTATAAAGAAAAAATAAGCATACCTAGACTTACCTAGAAAGTGAAGCCCATGTAGTTGAGTATGAGTATGTGAAACTGGGTCTACGTTGTGAAACATAATCTAAAATAATGACCTATAATTAAACATGTAAAAATAAATCCTTACCTAAGGGATTAGTAAAAGAAAAAGAATATATTGAATAAAGTAATTGAGTAAAGAGATAGGAACGAGGAAAGGAATGAATACACCTCATTGGGTATGCAAACCAATGCATGAACTTGGTGACAACCTGTGTGTGTAAGTGTAAATAGTGATTAAATCATTAATTATCTTGGAATGAGCTAATATCTTACTCAATCCTCATATGTGGGTGGCTCAAGAAATCAATTCAATTTTGAATCCATCATTTCCCACCCCTACTTGGTGGATGATAACCTTTGAATAACTTAGATAAGATTATAAGTGTGTCTAAACCTCTCATGTGGGTGACTCAAGAACTCTAGTATGTCATGACTTCATCATTTCCCACCCATGTAAAGTAGATGCATCTAAAACTAAACTATGAAAAGTGTTAAAAATATCTAACTAGGTTTATCTAATTATGTATGTCAGCTCCATGACCACTCGGGTACATTAGGTGGCTCTCGGCCACTCGAGAATGTCAACCACTACAGATGGAATAAGGCATGAAATTGGTGAAAATATAGAATATGATAGTAAATGTATACAATCTAGATAATGACATTGATTTTTCCATTCTATTTGATCAATCTTTATGTACTTGAGCATATGGAAATTATGTGCCACACACATGCCCCCAATTTGATATCTGAGTATATTGATTCTAAATTGAGTATGTAGTAAATGTATCTATGTATCTAAATTAAATGTGGGAGTGATCATGCCATGTATTATGACCCCAAATTTGAGCAACTAGTATGAATCTAAGCAAAAATGAGTGTATCTAAGCAAAATCTAAACATAATTGTCAAACCTATGATTGTACCTATCCAAATCTATACTATACCTAGTATACTATTCTAGCTAATGTGGACTACCCTGAAGCTAGGGTTACTTGACAATAGTAGCATGTAGTGGATAGTAGAGCCCTATGGTGATAATGTCCCAATCTGGGTACTAATGTCTATCTAGTTTGAAATTTGGCTAATCTAATCTAATTTTTGAGTCCCTATTTTTTTGTGTCTGACTTGTATTTGATTTATGAAATTGGGCTTGTGTGCTAGAAATAATCTATGAATAACAATATAGGAGCCTAATCTTTATGACAAACCCCTGTGAATTCCCCCTCTTTTGAGGTAGTTGCGGAACATATGTAATAACTATCCTTAGAAGATGTAGCTTTGCAAAATGTGTTAGCTAGAGCATATATGATAATTTTGTGATATTCCAATATAATGTGCAAACATAACATCAGAATGTAAAAGAATCAAAGCATAAGTAGGTAATGTAAGATGTATGTTTTAATTTAACATTTCACAAGGGTGTCAAGATACATGTAATTAATGTGTATAATAATAAATTTGAGTAGCTACCTTGGGGGATGAGACATGATGTCCATCATAGCACCCAAGAGGAAGGTTAGATGCATGAGGTCCCTCATGGCATCAAAAAATTGGTGTGTGTAACAAGAAAAGACAAGTGTCATGGTGAAAATGCATATAAGAAAGTATACATATAAAACACATGAGGCACATAAAATTAGGCCAAGGGGCCACAATACAAGAGACATGGGCATATGTCTCTAAATTTGAGAATATAAGACATACAAGGACATGTTCAAATGTCCACATACTCAAGCAAAAATAAATTTGTGTTAGAACCACATAAAAAGACATGTTAAAATGTCTACACATACAATCAAGAAAGCACACATAAGGGACATGGGCACATGTCCAAGGCATACACACATAGAAGTTACATAGATCCAAAGAATAATGTGATATTCAAATGCCCTCAAATAGAATAAGCATAGGAAACACAATCAAGTCTAAACTAGGAAATTTAGAAATGAAAGCATTTATAACTATGTAGTACAAATCTATGTAAATGCTAGGATGCACATATGTTGATTCTAAATTAGTGATAGTCAACAAAAAATTTGAGTAATGAATAGCAATGATCAATAACAAGATATATTAATACATAAAATAGAATGTATAGAATGTAAAGATAGAACCTAGTAGTAGTAACCATGTATGAGATGCCCCTAAATGGGTGGATGTATCAAATGAATAAACCTAGATTGGTGTATATGCCCCCAATGGGTAGATAATAACAAGTCTGGATCAATGTAGTGGACTAGAGTCCTATATGTAATAAAGACCTCGAAAAGAATAATTGAAGCATCTATTGTATGATAAAATTTACTATACTAAGATAGATAAGATATGTAATATCTATTAGAAATGTAAATATAGAAATGCATACAATATATAAATTTTGTGTTTTTTGAGTAATATTCGAAAGTTTTTATATTTTGACATGTTATATTATTTTTATATTTTATAGATATAGGTATGTACAAGCAAATGAAAACAAACTACGTACAAGGAGTATGAGAGAAAAGGAAGTATGTACAAGAGTAGGAACCATACTAACCAATGAGCCTCATGGGAGACTCACTATTACCATGACCTATGTTGAATAAAGGAATTGTGATCATGTGTGTAGTGTGAAAGGGCAACTATGATCCCATAATATGATATGAAGAGTAAAATATGTCTGAATCTACCTATGTAGTGATGCTATGAAGTTGTGGCACTGACTATGATGTCTTATGAACTGTAGAGGTCTTAGGAACCCATCTAAGAAATTGTAGGTGATGTAGGTGCCCTATGTTGAAAACACCTAGAACCCAATAAAACTGATCTTTGCATAAATTGAGTAGAGGAAGGTCCCCTAGAATCTATGACACATCTCTAATACATGGGTCTCTCTAATAATGATCTTTATGGGAGAGTATGCATATGTATTGATACCATAGGAGTAGACTTGGCCTACATAGGCAACTCTATTGAACTCTATGATGTATGCATAATAGCTATACTCTTAGCTATAACTGATAGTTATGTAATATATGGTAATGTTTTTGGAATTGTAATTGGTGTCTGTGCTGTAATTATAGCTAGTAATTATGCTAGAACTACCTATGGGATAGGTAAAGGATACTCATATGGGATACCTTCAACTTTAACCACTTGATTTTCATGTATGTACTTTCAGTATTAGTGTACTATAGATGGGATGGATCAGAGTTGGTGTAACCATGGCCTACCCAATAATATATTAAATACAATTACACTAGGAAATACTAGGAACTGAGTGGCTATGTGTGTTAGTCTAACCTATAATAAAATCACAATCTCCCCAATGGATCTCTAAACATGACCACTAAACCAACAGTGACTATATCTATGGGGAATATATCTCACTCTGTGTATCCCAAATGTTGTAAGAGTGTCATAGTGCACATGTTTATGCTTGAACCATTGTCAACCATAACACTCTGGATGGGATGGTGGTCTATGTATGCTCATATAAAGAATGCATGTAGATCTATATCATCATCCACAATTTCTTGCCTTGAGAATGTAATAACTGGTCTAGGTGAAACTGTAGTATGGTACATGCTAATAAAGTTATGCAATGGATGAGCCTCTTATTTAACTATGTGATATGAAGCTAGTGGTGAATGTACATAATATGTATAATGAACACCTAATGTGCCCCCTACGTCATTCATTATATGCTTAGGGAATGGATCTAAAAATATCTTTAGTGCCTTGGCTTATGTTTTCTATGGTTTCAGTGCCTCTATGGGTGTACCCAAATCAATAATATTAGCCTTAATTAGATATTTTATCTTGTGTTTTAGGCTAATGCATCTATTTTTTGTGTGGCCTAGTGTCATGTGATACTCATGGAATGCATTTGAATCATAGTTCTTTGGAAGAGGTCATGTTGTATCAATCACTTTAATGGGAGGGACATATATGACATTGTATTCCAAGAGCTATTGTAGAACCCGTGCTGGTGACTCTATAAGGTTAACAAAGACTCTACATTGAGGAACATATAAAACCAATCTAGAAGATGGATCAGAAGCTACGTTAACTATGGCCTTTTGATCACTCTTATTCTCTATGGCCCTTACCTTATATGAAGGTTTGTTTAAACTCTTAATAGTTGATTCTAATCAATTTGTATATTTGAGTTTTCCCATTGATAAAATCTTAACCTCTCTTTCCTTAATTGTTTGGCAAAAATCAATAAATGTAGGAAACTTCTTGAACAAGATAGCTTCGCGCAATGATGGTAAGAGAATTTGTTTAAACATGTCCTGAATCTCTGTTTGCTATGGGGCTAGTTAATTTTTCTAATATTATCTTGTATTGTAAGACATAATCTATGATATGATCATTCAAATTTTGTTTTAACTATGCCATTTATGCATATGATATCTTATCACTGATTTTGATAAAGAAGTGTGATAGAAACATGTTAGCTAAAGGATTGAATGCTATAATAAATTGATTTGGTAAATCATAGAAACCTTATAGGGCATAATCCTTGAGATTTCATGGAAATAACTTTGTAAGAAGCCAATTATTGGACACATAGTCTAAACATGCTATGTGAAAGGCTCTGCGATGATGCTCTAGGCCACCCTTACCATCATAAAATGTAAGCTTAGGTGCCATGAAACTAGATGGTAAGGGAGTTACCACTATGTGATGTGCCAAAATTTTATGTAATAGAATGTTATAATCCAAGGCATATGATGTCTTAGTGGCTCCCTTCTCAAGATGTAACGCCTTAGACTATAGAGTATGAATCTCATACATAAGGGATTATATATTTGGAGTGGAGGAACTAACCACAAGTGGTGTAGCTATCATTGGTGGTTTTTGAATTATAATCTTAGGTTGTGTTGGCTAAGTTGGTTAAGTTAGCCCCTCTGGAGGTGCAACAACATTATTAACTGGGGGAGTTGAAGATTGACCATTATTTATTCTGTTCTTGATTTATAATATGGCTCATAGGATTTATGCATGATCAAGGGGATATTCATTAATTATATCTTTGAAGGTTTGTAATACCTCATATTTGTTCATAATTATGTCATCATTATTAAGTGGAGGGAGAGTGTCCTGATTCTCAAAGTGTATATCATCTTGCTCTTGGTTGTATTATTCATCTTCAGATGCATTATAATTTAATTACACATAATTAGGGTGTGAAGGATGCATACCTGAAGTTATGATAGGTTCCTTGTACATATTATAGGCTTGAATATCAATAATTTGAATATGCTCTATAGGTTTACCACCTAGTCTAGCACTTCTTCTTAATAGAAGAGAGATAGCTTTTTAGATGGTATATAGTAAACAAATTGGAATAGAGCTACTAAAATATAATATATGAATTCTAAAAAATTAATAGAAGATAATGAAAATAGGAAAAAAGGATACAAACCATAAGAGAATCTAGGGTTAGGGTTTCTTTACAACAATTTAAATTATATTCAAATAAATTAAAAATGTAGTATGAAATTGATTTAATTATCTAGGTTGTCTACAAAAAATAATAAAATCAGAAGTATGTAGCCTTGATTTATTGTACAAAAAATTAGATTAATATAAACTAAGGTTTAAATCAATATTCAAAGTAAGTTAGGTTCACCAAAAGGTTTAACCTTCTAGGGTTTTGACTATGCAAATCCTAAGTTAGATTAAAGGGTTGATATGTCTAAATCAATTAAATAATATGCAATAATTAACCACTAATTTATTATAAATTTTGACTTGCTTTGAATTTCTATAATAGTGATAAATATGTGAAAATAAAGACTTATCTAGAAAATGACTATTAAGGAAGTCTTGGGTTCTAAAAATTAAGTTCTATACAGTCTGAGTGTTGTCAATAGGGTCCCTAGGTCTGATTCTTCACTAGATAGTAGTGCCCTACTTGGATAGTAGCTCCATGCTGATCTAGTGTCCTAAAAATGGTGTTAGTGTCTATTATTATTTTTTGAGAGCACTTACACCTATGTTTTTGGGTTCTATTTTTGTGTATACTAAATCTAAAACTCTGTATTGTGTCTAGAATATCTAATTTAGTGTGCAAACCCTAATCTTCATTATAAGTCTGGCATTAGTTGAAAATGTGTGTTCATTAGTAGAATAGGTTGGACATCCTCAACACCTTATTGTGAAGAGAGTTTCCTACATACCAATACTCTGAGGAGGGATCAATCCCAATGTAGTTCTCCCACCTAGTGCTTGCTGCAAGTGCAAGCGAATGCTAGAATGAGAGTGGTCTTGAATGCCTTGAGTGTGATTGCGATTGAAAATATTTGAAATTTGGGCTTAGGGTAGGTGTAGATGGTAGTATTCATAATTAGGGAATAATAAGGATCAATTACCTTGATTTTTCTCAACTTATTTCTTATTTTAATAGGTTTTTTCATCTATTTTCCATCTAGTCTATAGAGGTCAAATAGCCTTATATTTATAGTGATTCGTAGCTTCTGAAGATAATAAAATGTACTTATGACAACCTTAAGAGGGGAACACATTTGAAAATATATCTATTCAAGAGAGTTAGGTAAAGAGACACTAGTTTCATGTTGGGGACACTAGTTCCATGTGGCTCTAGTGTCCTTAATGTGGCATTAGTTTTTAGATGGCAGGCTACTGGGCACAATGAGTTGGGATATAGGAAATCTATTTTGGGATTATGTTTGAGCTGATAGAAGATGTCTATGGTCTACACAATATCTATAAAAGTGTGATAAAGGATCCAAGATAGGTCTAGGGTTAAGCTAGGAATAGGCTATCTCAAGCAACACTCTTATCATCCAAATACCACTTTTAGGTGATTACACTATTCAACATACCTAAATTACAATGGGTGCATGTTTTAGAAACATGTTATCTACATTGGAACTTATATCAATTTTAAAATTTACATATATAGTGGGGGTTTTTATGATAAGCATACCCTCCACACTTGTTTAAATTTTAAATTGGCCAAATTACACAGTTATATGATTTACATACACATTTGTGGTAGAATTCTATACATTGGTACCATTTTTATACATAGTTTCAACATGAGAAATATCTAGGGTGCATATGCCATGTAATGTACTCCTAATATTGAAAAATCAAACCATTTTCAAATTTCAAATACTTTTAGGGACTATCATCACCCACTGGGTTGGACTTTTATGAACTATATTGAGCCAATATACTGTAGTAGTTGGTTCTTTTTTTGGTATGGTTAAGATGATTAAATCACTCAATATTGTAAAATTTATAGGTAAAAATTGATTACATCATCCAACCTCACTAGATTTATAATGATTGTTGACTTGGTTCCCTCACACTCCGTAATTTATAAGTATGATTTGGTTGCACAATTGAGCTAATCTTAATTGTCTAGTGGTAACTCACCTTTTTCTCCAAAGTTGGGGGCATGTGTCCTCAAATATCTCTATCTCTCTAGTTATATGCACTTTATAGATTTTATATTTGTCACAATCAAAACTCTAATGATTAATAATGATATTTATTTTCAGATCAAATTTCCAAAAATCAAGATGATTGCATTGATCCACATGTGTAATCTTAAAACTTGATCTTTTTCAATTTCAATGATATCAATGCTTTCAATTTTAAATTATATAAACTGAATATATATTATAACATGATCTTGGTTGTAGGTTAGTCACCAACAAAACACTCAAGTTGGACTTAAGCAAAATTAATCTATGTTATACATACATAGGTATGCATTCTTTTTTCTTGAAAATAACAATTTCATTACTAGATTAAAGGGGGAGGGGGGTAAATGTAGAAACTATTTTTAAATTATATAGCACCTCAATATTGTACACTTGGAAAATACATAACATGGATGTAACTTTAGCTTATATACCTTTCCCATTGCCAAAAGGCTTGCATACATTATCTCCATGTGCCTAATATCTTATCTTTTAGTTTGATCAATGTATTATGATGACTAAGACCTTTTATCATGCTCAAAATTTATTAACCTACTTATATTTTGTCTCTAAAATTTCTAGATTTGTACCTATTTTTTAACTACTTGGACACTTACGTCCTAGTTAGATGCCTACATCAACATAAGTGTCCTATTATGACATAATTATCTAGTGACCCAAAGTCATCTAGTTTGAAAATGAAATGTATTCCTATGGTTGACCTAAGTTATTTAATGTAATATATTCTCTAAAGGGATTGGTATAAATATAAGATCAATCCTCATTATTTCCTCACTTAGCACAGACCAAAAAAGACTCAATCAAGTACTCAACTAAGTAAATCTTCTATATTTTTCTTGATTTTCATATCAGTTATAGGGAAAACACATCTATAGGTCTAAAATATTAAAGGATCATTCCATGAGGCACATTTTCCAAATTACAATCTAGGTCACTCTATGTACTTGTTTATCACACATTGCATGATATGCATATAAGCCAACACATAGGGGAAAAATACATAAATCTAAGGCCCTCTTCAAAGTACTAGATATGTAGGCATCAATCATTGATAGAGGGGTCTTTAGGGTAGCTCAAAACCATGTTCCCACTAACTCATTTTTTCCATAGCTACTATGAATATGAATAACTAGAGTTTTGCTATTTGACAAGGAGTGATCATCCATGACCCATATCTGACTACACTAAAGTGAAGGTGGAACAAAACCTAAAAGCACCCAGGTGGTCACATATATATCCATTAGGTATTACATGCTAGACACCTTTGTCTAAGTTAGATAGATGCATCAACATAACCATCCTATGTTGGTGCAAGTGGCTAAGGCTATAAAAGTCAAATTTATAGAATCTTGTGATTGATCTAGTAAACTTTCTATATATTCTAGATCAAGATCTCTGTTAATATTAAAAATAACTAAGCATATTTTTATCATTATCATCGAAATATTTAACATATCTATAATTTCCATCTTTATCATATCTTAGCATAATAAGTATATGTTTTATCTAATTTTTGTAATTAATTAGCTTGATTTAAAGATCATCTACCGTCCCTGTGCCTTAGATTATCTCTACCCCCTTAACCCTAGATTATTTAATATATATTTTATGTTTAAATAATTGTACCTAAATATAACCAACTAGAGACTTCTATATTTTATTTCATGTTTCATCTGATGTATTCAGATCATATGCATAATTTGTTGCTATTTATCAAATGATCAAACCCTAGATTCCTCACCCTTGGAGTGACCATGGTAAAAATGGGTTAATGGAATAAATGTGACAAGTTACCCTAAAGACCCATTTATCAATGGGTGTTGCCTATATAGACAATACTTTGAAGAGGCCTTAGATTTATGTAGTTATCCCCTACATGTTGGCTTGTGAGTACACAAGGATGTAATGTGTGATAATAATAAACATACATTGACCTTACTTGTAACTTTTTTATGGGATACTCTTTGAATTATTCATACTTATGGAAATATTTCTCCTATAATTAATATGGAGATAGGGATGAATAGGGCTAGTTTATAAACTTGAATCCTTTATTGAGTGCTTCTTAGTATGTTATCTTGTGATTTATATGTGATTTCTAGGTAAGGAATGCACGAGGGTTGATATTGTATATATACCCATCCCTTTTGAAAATATCTCACACTAAATCACTTAGGCCAAATTTTAGGATACATTTTGTTTATAAATTGGATGACTTTTGGGCACTTTACACTTTGTAGGAAAAGAGGACACTTGCATTGATGCAAGTGTCTATTTGGGATGCAAGTGTGTAGGAAGCTATAAAATAGGTATAAGTATAAAATTGTAATCAAATGATAATAATCAGGTTTAGGCCTTTTTCACAATATATAAGGCATGATCATCATAATAAAAATGGCCAGACTAAGAGATAATAAATTTAGGCACAAAGAGATAGTGAACACGAGCCTTTCAATAATAAGTAGGTACATAACTAAAAGGTACAACCATGATGCATATTTTCCAAGTGTATAATATTAGATTAATACCTAAAATATATTTTAGTATCTAAACCCCCCTTTTTTAATCTATATATCAGGGTTAAATGGGTCCCCATACCAAATAACATAAAAATCCAAAAGTCAAAAGTAGCCCGACTTAACATTTTAACCGTCAATGCATATATATAACCCAATAAAAAATAGAAACACAACTAAAAGTATTTAAAAATAATTTAGTTTCAATTAAACAAAATTCTCAAAACTACTACTATATCATCTTCATTAATCAACCTTGATTACTCAATGCCCTAGAAGGAGAACTAGGAATGAGATGTCCTTTTTTACTACTTCTAAAAACCTTCCAATCTTCTTGATTAATCAAATTATTTGAATCCAAATTTACCACACCACCCCCTTTTTTTAGTTTACCTCTATTTACTTTGTTCTTATTACTCAAATCTGCATCTCTCTTACCAAAATACCCAATGACCTTAGAATTTAGAGAAGAGACCACATAAGGATATTTATTATATTTTGAATTATTTTCCAAAATAGGTTATAAAACATCTATTGAAGGTAAAATAGGCTTGATAACTAAAAAAACTATTAGATGCTCCTCTTTAGTCTCCTTCCCCCATGAATAAACTATTTTTTTCTTAGATATTTGATAGGAAACCAAAATATGACCAATTTAAAAATAATTGTAGCATCTAAAAAGAATCCATTAAAAAACTAATGGATTGAGACCAACACCTATAGTTTACTCTTAATTCAATCTTTTCTCATAAATACTGAGAGATATCTAAACAAATAAGCATTTTAGAAAATTATCCAAGAAAAATTAAATGAAGAGGCATCAATTTCCAATAATTCCCCTAATATTCCTCCAACAATTACAAGCCATGATTTAGTCCATAAATAGAGTGGAAACTATGGTATCCTCACCCATATGGGATGAAAATAAATATTTTATGTCAAAGGGTTAAAATCAGGACACTAGGGTTTCATCAGAAGTATGTGATTTTTAAAACACCAAGATTTTGCTTGAAAATTCAAATTTTGATAAGCCAAATTATCAAAGTCCACAATAAAAAGTA
This sequence comes from Torreya grandis, assembly GCA_037957365.1. Lineage (NCBI taxonomy): Eukaryota > Viridiplantae > Streptophyta > Pinopsida > Cupressales > Taxaceae > Torreya > Torreya grandis. Next base: position 255,584 of record JARHVA010008892.1, on the reverse strand, counting down.
CTTTGGAACATGGATAAAATTAAATATTTCCATCCAACAAAGGCTGATAATAATTTGAAATCCACTTATGCAGATTAGGGAGGGAAGGCCAAAACTTGTTAAAGTGGTAGACTAGGTCCCTCTTCGAATACCAACCTTCACCCTCAACTATCTCCTTCAGAGCTTTATAATTGAGATTGAAAACTAATGGTTTCTTCACCACATTAAAAACCATAAATTGATCACTGTTAGGTAACTCAAAACCCATGGATGCCCTAGTTGTTTGAGCTTTTGACCTAGTTGGAATGTTTGTGCTCCTCCCACTCTCTCCTTCCCTTCTCCTACTCCTACTATAGATTTCAAGGGTTTGATTTACTAGCTTGAATCAAAGGCTATGGATAAAACTATGAAATATTACCCTCACCCTCTACTAAATTAACTTTACTCTACCCTTGACCTATCTTAACCTAGCTCCCATTCCCACCACCTTGTAACAACCCATATGTGCCTGCCTTTTTCGAAGACTCCTTGAGTAGGAAATATCGTGATATGGACATCATATAAAATTTCATGAAATCTCACAAAATTTTTCCCCACATAAAAAAAAGTGTAATCCCTTTCACATCCCCCCCTTGAGTCTAGTAATGAAATAAAGGAAAAAATGCATACCTAGGTGTGTACAACACACATTGTCTTTATGTAAGTCCAACTTGAATGCTTTGTTGGTGGATGAACTAAAACAAAGATTATATTATGGTATATAATTAGTGTATGAAATAAAAATTTTAAATAATTTGAAATGCTTGAAATTAGAAAGATCAAGGTTAGGAGTACACCTATGTGTTGATGCAACCATCTTGCCTTTTGGCAATTTGATTTGAAAGGATGCCTCATTATAAAGCATTAAATGTGAGATTAGGAAAAATTTAAACATAAAAGTGCATATATATAGAGATTTGAGGATACATTCCCCTAACCTCAAAGTAAATGTGAGTTGTAACATGTCCATTGAGTTTGTTTCATCTCAATCGTGCAACTCGAATATGTGCATGATCTGGTGAGTATGAGCAATTTAATCAACTCAACATATATATTTGGTGACGCTGTATGATTTGATCAAATCCAACCTATGATTCTAGTAAACTTAGATGATTTAATCAAGTCTAACTTGTAATCTTGGTAAGATTAAGTGATTTAATCAACTCAACCTTATAAAAGTGAACCAAATACTGTAGTAGATTGGTTTAACAATAATCCATAAAAATCCAACTCAGGTATAATAATAATAATAATAATAATAATAATAATAATAATAATAATAATAATAATAATAATATGGAAATGACTTGATATTTCAATTTTAGGTGCCCTTTACATGAAATATGCACCTCATATATATCTCAAGTTAAAATTTAGGTATAGTAATAATATCAATATATAGAATAATACCAAACATATGTATAAAAATCATATATTATGAAATATGGTGAATCTAAAATTACTAAAAGTCTAGAGTAACATGTTTACATAACATTCACCCAATATAATCTAGTGAATCACATAACTAGGGTAAATTTGGATAACATGTTCCATAACATGCCCTCACTATAATCTAGAGAATTTAAGAACTGGTGTAAATGTGGAGAACATGTTTCCATAACATGCCTCCTACTAAAATCTAGAAAATCTATGGAAGTTTGGAAGCCATGTGTCTATGACATGCCCCCATTTTGAGGTGAGGGGAAGTATAATATAATATTTAACTTACCTCAAAAGGATAATATAATTATATAAGCTGTGCATGGATTATGTAACATATAGGAGTAAAATGTCTAGGTAGATATAGTAGTTAGGCACGTACTTATTTGATCACATCAAGTCCTAAGATGCATGATGTAGATCCTGATAATGTATAAAGAGTAACAATACAAACTCAACAAGCAATCAAGAACACACACAATAACACTCACAATCAAAGCAATAGGAAATGGTCTAAGGAAACCTCATATGAGGGGCATTTAAAATGCCACACAATTTAAGGGACTTGACTTAGTTAAATGTCTTGAAAGCATAAAATGACATATTAAATTTTTGCATACAACAAATAATGACATATTTAAATGTCAAAATAGGAAATCATAGGCATGGGGGCCAAAATCAATATAGCATATTCAAATGATCCAATATGAAATATAATGCAAGAAAATAAAAAGCAAGTAAAAAATGTAATCGATATGAACATAGAATACTAGTTCCTAAACTTATTTATTTGTAAGCAATGTTAAATACATAACATATCAAGTAGACTGTGAAAGGTATAATCATGGATAGAGGCATGTGTAAGTATATAAGATCAAACATGATAATGGAAAGTGATCATAATATAATATAACTTGGGTGTCTCATGATAAAAAAGTAGATGCCCCCAACATATTTTGGATGTGAATGGAGGGAAATACCAACATTTGTATGTACATATATCATGTACCTTAGTATGCATGTATCACACTCAAATGAAGCATGAAACACTTGTGTATATTGAAAGGAATGATATATTATATACTAAATGGAGATAATAACATTGTAGAATAAATAGCACAATTAGGAACATGTTGAATTTTTTGGTATTTTTTAATTATTTGATTTTTTGGTATTTTATAATATTTTAGAATTATTTGAATTTTTTGGTATATCTAAAAAGGTAAATTATAACCAATTATCCCATCTAAGGGATACTCATATATAAGTGCTATGAAAACTAGATATAGTATATCAAAATGGTGATACTGTCGAGGAGAATGTATAGGTGTAATATCTAGTGTTGTAGGCTCTGTAATGATTTATGTATGTGTCATAGAACTTTGTAGTATCAAAAAGGAAATAGAGGGAGTAAGATTTTGTGAAAGCCATCATTTTATGCTTTGTATTGTATTTAAATTAGTAATAATAAGATCATGTTTAGTTTCTTTGGATAATTGAGTTTACTACATAATAGTAGATGAGGATTATGTGGAATCCACTATGTATCTTTGATGTAATGGTTTATTGAGTATGGGAAGCCTAGGAAAGTGGATTTCTTGTTTCTCAAACTTTCATGGAGAATTAACCTTATTAGGTTTGATAATCAGCTACCTTGGAATTTCTGTTTGTTCAAGTGGATGTTCATATTAAATTCCAGGAATTATTAGTACTCTATTGGTATGAATGTATTTAATAAAACCATGTACTATGGAAGGTATTTCATCGATTTTACATATCCAATGTCATCCCATCAACATATAAAATACTAAGGTGTATGGTATAACTAATAATGTAGTAACCATATGTGCTGGGCCAACCTGTAAAGGTAAGTCAATATCACTAAGGATGTTTTGTGAAGTCTCATCAAATCCTCTAACCACTTTGGTCAAAGGTTGTAAATCATCATATGTATATCCCAATGTGTAAGTAATGTCATGGTGTAAACATTTTTTATAGTAGCATTATCAATCAAAACATTGTGAACATGTTAGTGATTAAGGTATGCTCAAATAAATAAAGAATAAAGATTAGAGTCATCATCCATAATCTCATTGTCATTGAAATTAATATATGGTCTCTAAACCATAGGATGTGTATGCCATGTATAAGTACCAATAATCAAATATAATTGGTTCCCATAATGTGGTAGAGGAGGATGTGCATTATATGCCATTTGCACTTCTAGATTCTTTTGATAATGATCTTGTAATGGATCACTAAACATATTTTGGTTCTGATGGTCACCAAGTTATGACCTTAAATCTTGGGGGGATCATCAAATGTAAGTTATTGGTTATATATAAGATCTTGGATTTTATGCTTCAATGTGTTGTTTCTTGCATGTTCATTTTTAGTTTGAAAATGGGGACCCTCTTTTTATTAACTAATCTAATTGTTATTACATCTAGTTTAAGGGACCTTTCATGTTTGAGGATGTGTCAACTGAGTCAAACTCTACCAATCTCTCAATCTACCAAATTAAATTTAATGAGATTAAAATGCACTGAGTCCAAACTAATCAAGTTAATTCAACCATATCTATGAAATCGAAGCTCTTAACCTTTTGTTTTTGTTCAAAATTTGGGCCTTGAGTCTTTTGATTCCCCCCAAAACTTTTCACATATCACCATCAAATAGCTTCAAAGACCTAGGCAAGTCCAAAATGTTTTTAAGTCCAAAAGTTCATAAGTATTTTTAATGCCCCTAAGCCATGAGATTGTGCAATGTGGTATGATCCTAATAACTAGGGTTGTTGAAGAGTTAATCAAAAGGCTTAAAGGATCCATGGGCCTGAGGGCTAGATAGGTCACCACATGGTGATTTATTGGGAGCCTAGGACCATAGAGACACGGTGACAAATCTAAAACCCTATGTACACTTAGAGTTTTTACTTCAAATTTTATGCTCAAATTTAATTTAATTTTTTTTATTTTTATATAATTGTTTGTGCATTAATTCTATTCAAATATTGTTTTAGAATTTAAATTATTGAAATAATTTTCAAATATTCTAAAACCCTAACCAAAAACCTTAGATTTCCAAACTAGGTCCTCAAACCCTAAGCCTACCTCTCTTACAATTTTTAATAAAATATTCTAGAATTTTTGCAAATTCTTTGGAGTGTTAAAAATATTTTCAAAATATCAATATTATTAGTTATTTTATGAAAAAATTAATTTTCAAAATTTTGATTTTTGTATAATTTTTTTGTGCATTTATCCTATTAAAAAAATATTTTTAGAATTTAAATTATTGCCATAATTTTCAAAAATTCTAAAAACCTAGCCTTAAACCCTAGATTTACAAACTAGGTCCTCAAACGCCAAGCCTTTCTTGTAATTTTTAGAAAAATATTTTGAAAATTTTGTAAATTGTTTAGAGTGCCAAAAATATTTTCAAAATCTCTATGTTAGTAGTTATTATTGCATTTATTTGATTAATAGTAATTTTACATATTCTCTTTGGTGAAAGAAATAAAATGGTCACTAAGGCACTTCTCCCCTCTCATCCCATAGATCAATTTTTAATTTTTTCTCATAATTATGACAATGAATGGACAAATTTGCAAAATTGCACATTAGCTAAAAATCTGGAAAATGATTTCATTTACAATGAAGATAATTATTGTTTTTGTAATGAGGATTATGATGATACATGTGAAAGTGCTAGTGAAGCAAAATTAGATGCATCTTCTTCTCTAAAACCTATCTCTTTTATTCCTTATTCTAAAGAAAATAATTTTGATAAATGGGAAAGGTACTTTTCACCTCATTCTCCTAGGCACAATGCACCAAATGAACAAATTAGTCATATACTGCCAAGTGAATCTCTTATTGGTGATAATTTCCTTCTATGTGAACCTAATATACACACACACACACACACACACACACACACACTTATATGTTCAAAATACAACAATATAAACACAATAAAATCAAATTACCAATGCATAGTTCAAATGATGCATTTCATACTCTCAACTCTACTTTATCAAAAGAATGTCTAAATGATAACTCTCTTACTCTTACTTCTCATTTTTCAAATGAAAATAATGCATGCACTCCATCCATGGATAACATAAATGCAAATAATTTTCCAAATTCACATGATAATTTATTGCATAATACAAAAGAATTGAATTCTTCTCTTACACCTCTTCCTAGTGACAATAGAAGTGATAATGAGTATGATATTGAACATGTAAATGAATATGAAAATGAGAGTGACTATGAAAAATATTTCATCTATGATAATGCATGGAATAATGATGATTCTTATGTACATAGTGAAGAAAAAAATGCATCTCACATCTCTAACTCTTCTCTCACTCTTCCTCTCAAACATAATACACTACCAAATGTTATTCTTACTTATATGCATGATTCTATTTCAAATAATGCACATGTTAATGATAACATCACATCTTCTACTCATTAAGAATGTGATTCACTAAAACATAAAGATACCAATGAATCTCCCAAGCCGCCCCTCACTATAGTAGAACCCAATTCTCACTCTTTACCTAAAGAGAATGGTATCCCACATCACTCTAGTAAGATCCAAGTTACCATTAGTCCCAAGGTTCAAGTGAGCACACCCCCTCTCTACGATCCAATTACTAAATGTAGCATTCCCATGGCTAAAATAAATAATCAAATTCAATTATTAAATGAACCACTTCAAGATTCTAATATATCATCCCAAGATATTATTTCTTTGATGCATGTAGTAGGTGAATTACAACACCAAGTACATCTCCTTACCTTGGAAAATAAGGCTTATAAGTCTTGGATAGATGCCAATTATTTACATGGTAACCCTCTTCTGAAGACATTCACAAAAGATTAATTACCTAAGCATTTCTATATACCATCATTGCCTCACTTTTATGAAACTGGAGATTCATTTGTACACCTTCAGGGTTTTTAGAAAGCTTTACCATCTCATGTGAGTCCTTTGATTCTATTGAAATTGTTCCAGCAAACATTAGTGGGGGAAGCACGTAATTGGTTCTTTCATCTACTACCCATTTTCTCCTTGCACACATATGATGAATTAGAGGAGGCATTTCTTAGACATTACATAATAAACATGGGGCCTCATGTTACATATGAGAAACTTTCCACATTGCATTAGAATACTTCAGAGCCAGTTAGTGATTATATCTTATAATTTAAGATGCACATGTTAAGATTGATCTATAAACTTGTAGATTTAGAGATTCAACATATCTTTATTAAAGGGATTCATCAACCTCTCCTTGAGTATATATTATAACATATTGAATCCTCTTCTAAGCACTTATGTTATACAATTATAGCCTTAGAAAAGAAATTAGGATTGATTGAGGTAGATTCAGTTGATTGTATTACTCTTGATTTCATAGCAGTACCTATATTTATAGCTCCTAACACACAACATCCACCATGTCCTAAAAAATAAAGGAGACCAAAACTAGAAAATCAACTAGTTAAGAATAGAGAGTTAATCTCCAGAGAACAACCTATAGTATGCACTACAATGAATAATAACAAGGCACCACTATGGTTTGATTTAGAGAGGGATAGACCATGTGTTATATTATTAGCACAACTTGATAGGAGGTTAATCACATTACCTTATACTCATTGATGAAATCCACATTCCTTACATAGAAAACCACATTGACCCTTTTATAACTATCATCGTATTCATGGACACAAAGATAATGATTATTATGGACTCAAAGATTGTATTAATATATGTGTTGATAATGGCATCATAACATTTACATAGGGGGAACTAAGATCTCCTCCATCATGGAACCATAGATCTCATTCATCCATGACTGAGTCATCCAAAGACATTCCTTTATAGGAATGATTGGTCACTCATTGTGAGAGTAATGCGAGTTCTAAGATAGAGCCTCACATGAGATCTCCTATTCCACCTATTCAAAAGTTTTGGAAACTAGTATAATGAGAGAAACCTACATATAGCAGTGTAGTCCAAGGAGTACATAGTGTAGTTCCATATACATATCCAACACAATCACAGGCACCACATCAGAATACCACTCTAGAGAGATATTCACTATGACTAGATTTTTAGGGTCCTATCTCATGTAGCAACCTATTATAGTTAAGATTAAATGAACCAACATCACATAGTATTGATCTAGATAGATATTCACTATGGCTAGATTTTTAGGGACCTATCTCACATAGCAACCCACTATGATTAAGATTAGATGAGCCCCTATCATAGGTTTCAGCTCTATCTTGACCTATTACTCAATCATATGCATCATAATAGATAGTTTCAATTGCACATCCAATAAGGTTACATTTGATAGAGTCTCCACACAGAGCTACAGTTAGTGTACTGTAAATAGTATAAGATAAAAATTATATTCCTACACATCATGAGTAGTATGGGCACTTATTTATTTAGACATCAGGGTTTAGATAGTGACATAACATAGAGTGATCTGACACACATTCATATCATTATTAGTTCATAACTTCACTTAGCAGGGTAATGATGGAGCCAAAGGACCAACCTTTATATTCTTAAGCCACTCTTAGGGAATTGAGCATAAAACACTCTCTTAAATCCCCTTTTACTAACAACTAAAATTCCTAGTTTTGAATAAGACATCCCTACCCAAACTAAATTATCCAAATATGGACCTTACCAATATCCCATTTTGTCAATATTAAGCCAACTCACTTTATCAAATCAATTTTTGAATTGTAAAACCAACATTTTTTTCTCACATATGATTACAAATAAAACCTAACATCACACTTATTAACATATCATGAACAATCAAATCACATCACAATTTTTTTTTCCAAAACATATGCACCCTCAAAATCAATACCAGACTAACTACTTCTAAATCAATCATTTACAAATTAATATACCAACATATTACAAAATCCATAGCATAATATGCCTAAGTCAAAATCAAAACCAGTATCCATATATATATAATGAGTTTTCAAAACATATACATATAATCAAAATGCAATCAATTATGAATGGGCATCATGCCCTCACTCTTAGTCTCATTCTCCCCACTAGTACTAGTCCCATAATCCACTCTCACACTTGATGACCCCACACCTCCTCAAGCTCTTGAATGCCTCTTACAATGACTATCTCACTCCAATAATCAACCATGCTCCTCATGCAAGTCCACATGCCACCACTGAAGCTTCATGTACTCATACATAATTCTTGTACTCATTGATCCAAAATTAGGTGGGGGCATCCTATGCCTATCTAGATTAGCCCTTAACTCATCTCTCTCTCTCTTACTACTCTAACATATGCAACTATCACTATATCATCTCTATCAAACAAATGAACATAAATATGAACTATAACTATCACTTGCTCTATAAAAACCTCCTCCACGACATTATTAGGAATATGCCATGTGAGCTCTCAGAGTGTCAACTTAATGATGGTCTCCCAAAACCCATCATCTCTACTTCCTACCCCAGCTTATGTTTCATCTTGAGCACCTCCCTCTCCACCTTCACACAAAGTACAATACTACATTAGATATTCACTTTAAAATCAAGCTAAATAAGCTCAAACTTGTACACAATTTAAATATAAATGTTACTTACATCCCATCATTTGGATTGACATAGGATCCTCATACTTGAGAGCATCCCATCCATTAAAAAGATACAATGGAGCCCATTGATGCCTCATCCACCATTTGGTATATGATTTTTTACATCCAACATCATCTACATCAAGAATATCTATAGTTGTGTCCCATACATCCAAAGGTAATGGTGCTAACTCAGCCTCCATAGGCCTTGCATGAACTCCTATCCTCACTAGTGCCCATGCAGTCCTCACCCATATCGATGCTATAGGGGGCACATCTTGTGGTACCCAAAACTATCTAGTCATGTGATCATACTAAAATCACTTGTACACTCCAACCCAACATTCTTATAACTAACACCTAACCCTCATATACTGAAACTGCACTCCATCCTTAACCTGCCTAGAGAATTCTCTATAGGGCCTCCATATGATATCATGAGCCACCAATCTATCTAAAAATATTCTATAATGATCTATCCCAAGAGACTAAATAGCCAATGTACTCATCCACGACTCCCTAAATGGTTATGGATGTGCCTAATCTAGCCTTGGTAACCCAATCAAACACACAACCACAATGTGCTCATAAGCCCAATAATGCAATAAAGTAGCTATGCTCACACCACCACTGAGTTCCTCCTATGTAAACCTATAAATATAATTTTATAAGTGGGAAAGCATAGTCCTACCCCATGAGAACATAATACCATATACCTCTACACTATGAATAATCTTATGCATCCTATATGTAATCAACACCCCACTCCCATCTATAGCAATAAATGTAGCCAACAACATGGACAACCAATTTTGTATTCATAGAACACTAGACTGTACTATATATGATAAAAACACATCATTATCATTGCCTCTCTTATGAATGCCTGAGGGCACACTAGAAAAATACAAGGATGCACATTCAATAACATCAACACCGATGTCATCCTATAATGTCACCCACTATCCACTATCCACTAACTGATAAATGTAAAATGCGATACACATCCTCTAGAGTCATAATAATCTCACTTGTAAGAAGATAAAAAGTACATGTATTTGCATTCCACCCCTTATATAAGGTAGTAATCAGATACCTATCCCACTACATAGTGCCTAAGTCACACACATGACCCAACCCTACCCTATCCATCACAACTCTCTTATCAGTAGATAATGGCAATGGCCTTAATGTCTCCATCACTTGGCCCCTACAAAACTCTGTCATCCATACCTCACCTTGAAAACACTAAAAAATAACATATATATCAGTCAAACATGCCAAATCAATAGCCATGCAAAAACCACAACTAAATAAAGTAGTAGCTCAAAAAATCTAGCCTTCTGGACAAAAACATCGGGTACATGATAATAACATTGGATAGGAGCACTGCAACTTGGATAGTAGTGCTAGAGCCTAGACAATAGTGCTAAATGAAGGATAGGAGTGCTGTAACTAGTCAAAATTTTATTAGGACTCTTAAAATATCTCAAAAATATAAAAAATAGGTTTTTAAATAGATAAAAATCATTCATTTTAGTTACTTACTAGGCTAACATCACCGTCAGCCTCAAGCTAAGTTGCCAACTGCTCAAACTGGGTCATGGCAGGTGCTCATCTCCTCGAAATATCTCTCACTCTAGAGCTCCAAATATCAAACTAGTCAATGCACAAATGAATCAAGAATCAATCCAATTTTCCTATATCAAGCAAATTTTTCATCCAAAGTAAAATACCATGTTTCCTATAACTTGAACTTCATAACTTTTTTTTTAGACAATTTTCTTCCATAGAATCAAGACAATGATACCTTTAACATCATGCAAGATTTGCTCTCTTACTACTTCATTTGTCTATTAAGGCATGCACTTCTCTATAGTTATCTTATACCAAGACATACACCTTGATCATCACCAATCAAAAACTTATTCTAATTCCAACAACTCAGTCTAATCAATCAAACAACCACTCAATCAATTCAAACTATTACAACCTTATTTATATCATTACACCACTAGTCATCACTTTTAGCTCAAACTTATCTATCATAGGATCTCATCCCTATCCCCAAAAGGGGGGCATCGCTCCTATTATTATTATTATTATTATTATTATTATTATTATTATTATTATTATTATTATTATTATTATTATTATTATTATTATTATTCTTACACTTATCAAACATGCCTATCCACTCTCATAAATGGATACACCATGGTTCGTACACATCCAATAGTTAGATTATTAGATTAAGCTTAGATTAGTTAAAATATATAGTGATTCAGGTTACATGAGTCACTAAGCATTACTAAAGACATTTAGAGGGACATACCTTCAGTTTATAGACACACAAACTATTTAGATATAGTGGTTTAGATCATATGGATCCATAGTGATTTTATTTTATAGATACATACACTAGTCAGATATAGTGGACCAAATTATATGGATTCACAATGACTTTGATATAGATTCAAATTTATATACTAGATTTGGGGGCATGTACATTACTACATGTCTCACACATATAGCTTCATATAGCATGACACAATTGCAGGACCAAATAGTAGATTATAGGCATAGTGTAGAGCTCAATGTTTTGATCTCCAATTTTGTACATGGGGCATGACATGATAGGTCATATCACTTGTGGTTATATCGATTACCAGATTATATAAATGCATCACTCACATACCAAATTTGGGGGTATGACATAGATGTTCATGTTCTTCATCATCCAAGATTATATAGATTGGAATGGTAAGACATTCCATTCTCTTCTCACACATTTACCAAAGTTTTAGATTACACCTAGCTATACCTAGGTTGTCACTAGGTTAGACCACACAACTATTTGTAGCAGTTGGTCTATAGCATTACCCAGACCCAAACTATATGAGATTATGCGGGACAAAGGATAGACATTGATTTTGGGAATCCAAGCATTTATCAGTTCTAATTTAGATATTCAGAGTGGGGGCATGACATATTTCTCTCTTCATAACATACAAATTCCACACATTCTATATTACATTAGTTTGTGTGGGATAGAGGGTAGACATTAATTTTGGGCCTCTGAACATTTCTCATTCTAGTTAGATTCAACATAGGGGGCAAGTATTACCCTCCTTCTCCATGTTACACGAATTCCAATTTTATATTTAGTATAAAAGGCATCCATTTCAAGGATTCCTTCTTTTTCCAAGCACTATTCGACTCTCCATCTACTTCCCTAGCCAGGAAGTGAGTTGGACCCTTTATAACACATTCATCTCCATGCAAGTAGGTTTAGGTATGCATTTTCTTTTCTTTCTTTTACTCTAGTACTTCATTTCATTGCATCACTAGAATAAAATAGGGGCAAATGTATACACCCTAAATTGGTCAAGCAACCACACATATCATGTCTTTTCATTATCCTTTCATAAGAGACTTTGACTGGAGAATATGTACCTTGTTCACATTAGTTATGTCTTTTATTTTACTCATCTTGGTCTCGTTTCATGCTATATACACCTTTTTGCCTATTCCCAATCATCCCAAGCCTTTCAAATGGTCATTCCACCTCAGCTAGATTAGATTTCCCATGCTTATTCCATCCCCTAGGTCTCAAGCCTGTATGATAGGAGAGTTGGGATTGGAATATAGTGTTGGACCCTAGGGTGTCCATTTTTAGTGCTCCTATCTAAGGTAATTTTGAGCTCTAATGGTTAGTTACCATCACTTAGTGAGTCCTAACCCATTTTTAGCTTTGTTTTTAAGTTTTCCAATGTTGGCCTAATGTGAATAAATCTCCCAAATTAAAAATAAAGAGTCTCTTATATAAAGTAATACACAAGACATTTTATATCTAGCATTTACTAATTTGGCATAATACATAATTAAAAATCAATCAATAGTATAGCTTAACATTTTACATCACACATAGACTTGCAAGCTTGATCAAGTAAGGCCTTGGTGAAATTTCATTCTTACATCTACCATGTGCATTGATTATGCATGTTCCCTAAGGGAGAACTACATTTGATCTGAGAACCTAGGTTGATGGTTAATGTAGGTAGTGATCAGGATAGTAGGGGTTCTAGATTATGTGATCATACTTCCCATAACCCAAATTTTCCCCCTTATTATTTTGATGTATTTATTATTTCATGTGTGTAGATGGAATTAAGGTTTAGAGATTGAAATAGACCTATAACAAGATCTATTGACATTAAACCTTTGAAATTTCATACACAGGCTCACACTGAGAGAGTGGACAAAACCCAAAAAGATCAGGTCTTCAAGATAATAGTGGCAAAAAAAAGACTATAGTGCTGAACACTAGGGTGTCCTATTCTAGCTCTCCTTTCCTTTCACAAAATTAAAGCTAGATTTGGACTTATGACACTATCCCAATCCTATATAGTAGATTTCAACCTCTGAATCATCTATTTCATCATGTTTTTCTAGATAAGTTTATTTCTCTCCCTATGTAATTGATGTAATTAATTTTGATCAAAATATGTATTTTATTATATTTGATTAGATATTTCCCCTTATTCCAGACCCTTTATTATTTAGGAACTAGACCCACTTTCCCAAAAGTAATAAAATAAGAAGTGAGCTCAAAGGTTCAACTCACTAGGAGGATGGCATGTAGCATCATCCTACATACCCAAACCAAAGACCTAATATAATGAGGGGCTGCCATGTGGTACCCTAATGATGTTAGTTTTTTTTGATCTTAAGTTTGGAGGGAATTTTCTCACCACCAAACTGTAAACCCTAAACCTATGAGAAAAAAAGGATAATGAACTTAAAATTGATGGCTATCTTAAATGCCAAAACTAACAAAGGCCTAAATAAAATGTTGATCGATTAAATGACAAGTTTATATTGGCTAGGTGGGGTTCATAATGACTTTATTCCATTTTATAAGGATTAGTCTAAATTAATGGTGGATTTGTATATGATTTATGCATATGGAAAGGCATAAATAAAAACCTATTTAATTTGAATGTCTATGTATATATAACAAGCTATTTAATTTATTTCTTGTATTTGATCTAAATTGGTTATGGATCCTTTATTCAAGATTCAATCATTTAAATGCTTTTGCCTTGTCATTTATTCAAAAGATGTATCCTTGAAAATTTTGTTTGATCTTTCATGGTTCATATTCAATCCAGGTCATTAATTTGGATGTGTGTCCTCATCAAGGAATCCAAACCCTCATACAAAACATAACACATAAAACACAAAATTAGATGAAGCACAAGGTAAAGGGGGATTAGTCAAGGTTTGTTTACCATGAAGAATAAGATACATAAGACTGCTCTAAATCAATGAGAAAGTGACAGATGGAAATGATGGATGGGATGGTGGATCCCAAATAAATCATCTAATGATAAAAAGATAATGGTGTGGCATCTAAGTTAAAAGCATGGGCACACCTTCATATCCTATGAGGGAATGGTTGAGATGGCACATCTATCAAATTCTCAACTCCCATCTCCAATCACATTGATGATTGCTTGTAACCACCCCATTAATGGGAAATGAAAATTTAAGGAGCTCCATGGACTTGGAAGTTTATATAATATCAGTGCTTACATTATAAGAAGGGTTAGCTTCATTATATTAGAATATATTAGTGGAATAGACTATCTGGTTCACCAAAATTAGTTGGACATACATTCTCATGATTTTCTAGAGTAGTCTTTTTCTTGATGCTTTATAAGTGAAGCTTATGGTTGAATGTCTATTGTAAATCTCACCACTATTAATCAAAAAGAAACATCATAATATTCATATTTTTGTGTAGTCAAATACCTATTTTATATGCATTTTTATGGTGGTTATGATCTTTATTGTTAATAATAACTTCTCCATAGAATCTCACATGATCCTTTAGTTGGAGTTGTGTTATGTTTGGATCAATCGATGACTAGTTTATATGAGATTTGTTCAATAAGACATTGCAACTTAATCTCTATGGAAATAGGGTTTTTTCTTCCCTTTTCCCTTTATTTTTCTCTTTCTTTTATTAATATGTTAGCTTAGGACTAATAAAAATCCACTTATAATGTTAAATCATGATTGCTAAATGTTATCCATCACCATATGAACATTGTGGAATAGATTAGTGGTGTAATAACTAAGTTTCCTAGGGTTTATAACTTAATCTATCATATGGATTTAGTTTCACTAGAGCCCCTTGAATTTGAATGGTCACAATGAAACAACTGTGTTACCTTGCATACCTAGACCTGGTAACTAATACCTTGGGGAGATTTGTTTGCACAAATCTATTTTTTGGAGAGATAGAGACTAACAAACCCTACATAAGTTGGCTTGTCAATAGACCCATCAACATTTTGGAATTATGAGGGCTTGAATCTAAAATTAAAGTGCCTTTCATGAAAATTGAAAGCTAAAAACACTCCTGATTCATTTCTTAGCTAGTCCCTTGGCATTTACATGGCTAAGTTAGTGTAGTTTCCCAATGAACATCCCAAGGCACCTTTATGACCTACCTAAGAATCTTAGTTCATTTTTATAAAAGTACATACATGGTAAGATTATAAAAATATAACAACACATTCAAGAATTCAAGGATTCCATCATTAAGACTTGCATCCAAAATGAAGATGTGGATTGTCACTTGTTCTCTTATTATTTAGATAAGGATGTACATAAATGGTATATTGGACTACCAGATGGGTGTATAACCACATAAAATTATTTTAAAAGTTTGTTTCTAATCTATTTTAGAGATCCATCAATATTACTACCCTATACCACTAGTTTAATATGACCCATAGGGAACCTAGTGAGTCTCTGAGTACTTTCATCCAACTTTTTCATAAGTTGTATATGAGGTTGAGAGAACCTTTCATATAGATAAAAGTAGTATCCATAGATATTTACCTCATAATGTTATTTACCCTTAGTGTTATGTTTTTTCATAAGACTCCTTTAGCTCTCATGTCCTTGGTGTTGACATATCAATAAAACTGCACTATTGAAGAACAAGTCATGTCCCATGATTATAATATTAAATTTTCCTACCCATTTGGATAATCAAGTGTTTACCCTAAAAATACTTTAATCTACTTACTTATGAGTCAACTGATTGATCAATTTTTGTTTTATATTGAAACATTTCCCCAAGCATTACATCAAATATGCTATCGAGTGATTTCCACTATATTGAATGAAGACCCTAATTGCTCCACTAATGCATATAAATCTATTAATTTAGTATGCAATCAATAGGAAATTTTTATTGGTTTTAGTAGTCAAGTGTATTTTTATACTTTTTATAACTATGTGCCATTCATTTTAGGATGTCACCATAGAGAATGCCTAAGTTAATCTCTAAGAGTAAGGATGATAAGTCTGATGATGAGGAAGTAGTGGCTATCTTGAGCAACCTAGTAGTATAAGACTTAATCAAAGGTGAGATACCTTCTCAAGAGGGTGAATAAAAAATATCTTGTAATTAGCCTAAAGATGAACTTGATGAGTTAGATAAATTAGATAATAAAGATGCATGCTATGCATCTGAAACATTCTTATCTTATGTTACCCCCTCTCTAATAGAAATGTTGATTCAAGGTGTTAAGTAAAAAAATAGTAGTAGCATCTTTCCTAGTCTATAATTAGAGGAATGCAATCTTGAAGAATAAACTAAAGATGAAGCAGGTTATCTATGTGGAATCAATGGATTGACATAAGATAGAATAAAATATCTTCCACTTCCAAGAAAATTTACATTCAAATAAAATGGTATAGTCCTACATGTAGAGGTCATGGACATGAGACGTATGCCAATACAACTTAGATTTGAACATGCACTAATTTAATCCAATTATGTGCATACCTTTACCATAGATGAAAAAGATAAGAGATAATTGACATGGGAAGAACCACTCCAATACCCACTTGGAAAAAAAAAAGAATAATAAGATGTAGTTTAGGCATCCATTTCAACCAAATCACAACCAAAATGTGACTCATCTATTGGCTGTAACAAAGGAGAAATATCTACCAAGTTGAGTGATTAGTTCATTGTAGCATGTATTGATGCTCAGCCCCATTCTTCATCATAATTATACAATTGGGTAGAGGTATTTATCAAAGCCTATACCTCAGACTTTTATAAAATTAGATGCAAGTATAACTCTAGATTTTACAATATAATTTTTCTCAATTTGCATGAAAACACTATTGACAAATATCTTTGGGATAGTGTTTTACAATATAAAAGACAACATAAAAACAAGTATATGTTTCCTTTGCCCTTATAAAAATCCTAAATAATTAAGTGTCTAATTGATTCAAGCATGTATTTAATTGAAAACCTCTATGAATAATTTCTTTTCCTTTTTTAATTTTGTTTCCTACTTTTTCTTTCCATCGATTACTATTATTTTAGTTTCCCCTTTCTTATTTTATTTTTTCTAGTCCTTTTTTTGCCTTGAGGTTCCTCCATTAATCAAAGTAATTAAATAAAATGCATGTTGTTTAGGTGACATGAATGAAACTCGAGAGCCTAATTAAACTTTTCTTGAATATCTTTGTGAACTAATGTAATTACATGTTTCATTTGTAAAATTTCAAAGGTCAATGATTCTTAATAAAGCTTGTGAATTTACAAAATCTATTTTCTTAGTTGAATCCATATGAGGCACTTAATAAATTATCTAAAAAAAATGTAGTACTACTTTAATTTTGATTTGCCTTATTTTTTATGAACTTTCTAATTTTTAATTAAACCCATGGCTTGGTCTCCAACCCTTCATAAATATAAAAGTAAAATATATTTTTGAAAATAATTGATCTAAAATGCAAAATAGAAAAATCTTCCTCGAAAGGGTGATCTTGGTAACCACCAGCATAGGCTTTCCATCCTATTTGGCAGTGGAGCAAGGCCTTAGGAAAAGACTATAGGTATATCTACTAGGGATATAAATTCCTAGCTGACATAAGAGCAATGCCCATGCCATTCCCCCAAGCCAAATATCTAAATATTTTCCCTTTAGAAGTTTTGATTATTTAACTAAATATAAATTATACATGTAAATGCAAATAAAATGAATTAATCACTTGATCATGCACACATATGGTCTTTGAAAGGTTCTTAACTTAGTATGTCATGAGTTATAATAAACTTTAGTGCGTGTTATCACTTTGGAGTGCACCTTGTTTAAAGATGTGTAATCACACCTTTTCTCCATATGATATAGTTGGGTCTTCTCAGAGTGTGGGTGACTTTATATTAAAAATAACCTCTAGAGAGGGTTGGTTCCCTTAATATTTATCTATAAAACTAATATATTTTTTAATTTTTTAGGATGAAAAGAGAGAAGGAAACTAAAATGGGAAATCCCATTCAATGGGGTGATGTACCTAAATGATTGGTATTCTTTGAAAGCTTTCTGAAACTAAGTAAGACACAGATATCAATCTGGAAGAAAACTCTGCATTCAATCTTGAACATAAGTGTTTCAAAAGAAGGTCTATAAGAAGTTTGCAAAGCAAATTTCCAATCCTAGCTCTTCTAACGACTTGTAGAGGATGAGATTTTCATAGTAGGTGTGGAAAGGACCTAAAAAATGGTAAGTAGATGCCTCTTGTATGATGGTACATAGTCAAATTTCACTCTAATCTGATTCAAAATCATATGCAAAAGATCTTATTTATTTGATAAAAATGGTGTCAATTACAATTTCTTCTCTGCCTTTAGGAATTATGAAAAAAATGGTTTGAGAAAGCCAATATATATGTCTCAAAACCTAACTATAGCTAATGTAACATTGATTTTTCATAAGGAATAGTCTTGGTTAGTTAACCAAAGACTTTATCCTTTTAAAATATTTAATCAACTCCATAAAATATATTCAAAATCCCTAAAATATGCATGGTCTTCAAGGTTGGCATAGAAATAAGGTGGTGGACCCTTTGACAAGTCAAACGTCCTCTTGCATGGAAAGCTATGCCAAATCTTGGATGAATAACTCCACTTAAAGTGATTTTGAATCTGAGTTAGAACATTAGAATGTCCCCCTTTATATGGAAATCAAGGAAGATGCATGATAAGCTTTGACTAGTCAACTCTAACTAAATCCACCTTGCATGATATGGGACTTTTAAGTTTGAATATGTGCATGAAACTATATCTGAATAATATATAGGCAATGTGGAAACTCAAAGATATCTCCTTAGACAACCATTCAATGCCAATCTTTAACTTGACTATTTGATCAACTAGGCCTATTAGGCCAAATAGGCCTAAAAGTTAATCTATACACTTGGAAACCATTAAACCTAAAATAAGAAGCCATAAAACCTGAAAAAATAATTAATTATACTTTTAAAAAATTTAATCATTACAAGATATTTGATTTTAATGAGAAAACTCTCACCCTTTAGTCAACAGGGTTGACTAGGCCTATTTTGCTCCATTTTCCTATAGACTGGCCATTTTTATCAAGTTGGTAGGATCACTTCTAGGATTAATTATAACCAAATGAATATTTGAGGACAAATAACAAGTCTTATCATTTGATATCCATTGATTATATTTCATTTAACTACTTTGTACTTTGTTTTACATGTTTTTTTCCATAAAAAACATGATTTATGCCCTCATCTGTATAGATCCATGCATAAAATTGACGTTTAATTGATGTTTGAAATTTTTTTAGGTTGATCTATGATGATTTGATATCAATAAAATCCACTTTTCTCAAAACTAGTTTTTTTAGGGTTTCAGAGGGTTTTAAAGCTGAATCTTCAAAATGATGATTCATGAAGTACAAAACTCAAAATCCAAAAATATTTCCTTTTATGTGTATCAAACTTACCCCCTTAATATCCTTGAAAATATTGGATTCCCATGCAAAATATGTGAAAATTTATCATGTGGAGGAAATTTGCCTATAGGGTTTAGCTTGCATTTTAGGCTACCTATGCTCTTAATGATTGTTCATAAAGAAAAGCCCCTCAAATGATCTAAATTATTAATTATAATTAAATATGGTTACTCACAACATACTAAGAGTGTTTGACCAAATTCTAGACATGGTGAACAATATGAGCATCTGAACAAGAGGCTTAGATGGGTGTCTAAAACTACAAAAGGTGAAAAACTTCACCAAGATGAAAATAAATATTCACTTACTTCCCAATGCCTAAAAAAATCATCATGTGGTCTATACAATTCTATCAATATACTTTGAAATCAATTTTTTCTTAAAAAGTCAAAAAACCCCTTTTTGGCCTATACGGCAATTTATTTACAAAAGCTTATATGAACATGGTTTGCATAAAATTTTGAGTTGTTACACTCTTAAAATGTATGATTATGATGTAAAAACATCATCCCATTATTTTCATTCTTTTACCTAGGCTTATAAACCTCTATAGCACTCCAGAATAATACATACTCCAATGGTGATCTCTAGCAGATAGGCTGAGGTTTAAGACAAAATAATGAGTATATCTACTCATAAAATGGCCATGAAACTTTTTTATAAGATTCCTTAACTCATGATGACCCTGTGTACCAAATTTCAAGTCCTTATTCCACATGTAGTTCCTTGAATCCTCAAATGTCCCTAAAAAATGACCCCTATGTGTGGAATATTTACATTTTTTGACTAAGTTTTGGATGTTTGAAAGTGTTTTCATGATATTTATATGTTTTTAAAGGTCAAAAACATATTTATTTGGCTCAATAGTCTCTTCAATAGTTTGGAAAACTCCTCTACCCTTGTTTTAAAGCACATCAAGACCCTTCAACAAGCATTTCTAGGCTTCAAAATTTGCATATTCTATACAATGTAATTGTACCTATCACATTATACACTTGGAAATGATTGAAAAGCTTTATTAGGGTCTTGATAATGTGAAATTTTCATTTATTTGCATAAGACAACTCATTAGAAACCCATTGAAATAGGCCTGCTTTAAATGATTGTGTTTACATTGCCACATTTATACAGACCAAGTACAAGACTTAGACCTTGAGAAGCTCAAAGGTGGAGTATAGAAGCTTATGATGATCTAAAAAGCCTTGATAGGTTTCATATCTGTCTTTAAACCTAAGAACCCTCTCTCTTAATAATCTTGCATTCAAGCTAATTAAGAATGAACTATAGGTTAAGGACTGACTGCAAGTGATGATTGATTTAGTGCTTACAAACCTCCAAACCCTATATGCTACTTGTTCCTCTTCAAAACCTCTTCTCAAGTTTAATTTTTATCTAATTTTATCTCTTTGGCTGGGGTTGCATTCTTTAACCCTCTATGATTGCTGTGTTTTCTTCATTGATGGCTGAATGTGAGGGTTTGGATTATAAGTGCTACTTGAATTCATTAGCCTTATCAAGACTTCATATGTTTGGTACCTTGCTTAGTGAATGAAATATAACACTATCTAAGCTAACACCCTCCTAAGAGTTCAAAACCCTAAGACATTAATTAAGTATCAAGCATCCTGACTGTGGCTTTACTCTTAAGACTATAGGTTTACTAGTTGGTGGTTGTAGGTGCATTGTTCATAGGTGGCACTATAGGATGCTATGAAAAGATTGAAGATACACCTCTTTAATAACCTTGATTGAAACCTAAATTAAAACTAGTCATCACCATACTTACCTGTGCATTCTTTAAAATGAACCTTGCAAGTCATAAAATCATATAGGATTGATTGGGCCTTCATAAAGGGCCTATAGCTTTATTTAGTGCTATTTTAGGTGATGTGTTAGTTGTAGATGTAGGTTTTGATGTGATACATTTATATCTTGCTCAAATAACCTCCAAAGCCATTGAATGGTTATCATATTCAATACCTTCCATTCATTTGACCCTAAACCTCCTTGAGGTCTCAATAGTGACCACACACTTAGGTGACAAAGCCCCTGTGGGTAGTGATTTGCATAAGCCTATAGGTGTAGATAAGATATTTTAGGTTTCAATAGTGTATCCCAAAACACAAAAATCCCCTGAACCTATGTGGCCTTCAAACCCCTTTAGGTCAATTTGTAAATTCTCTTAAATCTTAACATATTTGAAAATCCCCTTGACCTCCACACTCTCATAGCTGTGGAAGGCTTTAGGCTTGCTGCAGTATGCCTCAGGGCTTTGTAGATGTGATTTGCATTGTGTTCAAAGTGAAATTTTGTCATTAAATTTATTATAATATAAAAACTAATGTATATTACCATAGAATACCATCACCTTCAATTCAAAAACCATGGAGATAAAACTCCAATACTTCATGTACTTGTCTGAGCTTAAAGTGACTTACCCTTGTACAAATAGTAAACTATAGGTGCACCTTGAGTATCATTTACTCTTATGTTCATAGTAATGGCACATCTCTTAAGTTCCTTCATGGCATTCCTCATGAGATTCTCCTTATCTGGCAATTTCTTAGGTCCATAACCTCTTTTCATTTTCATGTTTTGATAGTTTCAAACCTCAAAACTCTCCATTAGCATTTGACTGTGTTTCTTCATATTTGATTGCTATAGGTATACATGATGACTTTTAAACGCTCATAAACCCTAAAAATATTGACTAAGTCATTTATGAGGATGCTAGTCTTACTTTTCATTTGTGTTTTAATGTTTCAACTGGTCTCAATACATGTAAAAGTCCTTTTGAAAAATAAGCCCTCACAGAGCCAAAATATAGGCCTATAGGGTTCAATTGGCACTATAGGATAGTTTTTTTAATGCTTAGGCCTTTGAAAACTTTTGATCCTATGTGAATTTTATCTCCCCCATGCATGATGATCACTTCTATCCCCAAAAGTCTCCTTAAAGGGTTCTCATTGCTCATCATGGTTTATCCTCTTGACTAAGTCTCCATATAACATACTCATGTACTTGACTGTAAGTGTGCATTCTTAAGCTTAGTATTTGTCCCATAACCATGAATGTATGTGACATGTACTCCTCCTACCCATGCTCTTTATGATTATGGTGATCTCCACCTTTTGCCTTTTCATGAAAATAATTTTAGTTGATGCTTCATTGCAACATTTAAAAGTACCATGTAACCTTGAAACCTCATTCCAACTTTGAATATACCTGACTATGCCATCTTGTGTAAATTCTTCCTTTGACTGTAATGAGTTCTTGAAAATGAAGGTCCAATTTCCCCTTGTTATCTCAATGGTGACTTACACCTCACACCATGAATTGTTTGCTTCTATTAGCCTTTGAAAAAGGTCACTCTCTCTCCAAAATAGATCTTGAATCTTCATGGCCATAATAACTAAGTTATTTCTTTCTATAGGTCATCATTTTACTATGATTTAATACTTTTATTGCCTACAAACTACCCTTGACCATGCTTGATGATTCTTGTTGGTCAACCTTTATTTCTTGACAATAGAACTTGGAATGGAATTGGGGGTGAGGATGGTAGGGATGAAAGGAGATGAAAATATGATGAAAAGACATGAAAGGAGAGTGGAAAAAGGGGGAAAGCATAGTGGTATGGCTGTGTATGATAGTGAGATGGGATGTATGAAATGGTGGTGGGAACGAGCATGAAGGAGAAAGATAAGACCAAGCGAAGAAGTTTAATGCAAAGATAAACACCTAATAATCAAAACATAACAATTTAGAGGCCATTGAAGGAGTCAAAAATGAAACATGGTTTTCTCTAAAACCTTAAAATTTGCAAAAAAACCTTAATTTATGCTAATCAGGCCCTTTAGAGACACCTTTAGAGCATGGAGATGGGATTTATTAGAAATTAAACTTGGAAATATTTTGAGAACAATGATTAAAAATCATGAAAAACTTAATGGAACCCTGAAAACATCAAATTCTTGAAAACTTGAAGCTAACTTCTTCTCCCATGACTGTACAATTCTTCCTTACAAGTTTGCCAATACTGTAAATTGACTAGCTGAGTTTTTGACCTTTATTTGACCTTGAATTAGATGAAAAACACTTAAAGGAGACATGTAATAGTATAACAAGTCCTAAATATTTTGGAACAATTTGATTTTCATTGAAACTCTACCTAGATGAGGAGAAAATGAAGAAAATTGGTAGCCTTCTTGGTTGCAAGGCAACATAATTTAACCTATCTTCAATTAAATGGTTCATGAGCCTAGAGAATCTAATTGAGGAACCAATTGGACAATTATGAATCCCTAAGAGTCTAGTTTCTTCACCCTAGATTTCAGTTCTATACCCCTCCTTAGCAAACCATACCATCAAAAAACCTACAAGTAGGTCTCTTTGTGCCAACAAGAAAAGTACCAAAAGAGGAATATTTTTGGGCCTATATGGCCATAAATTGACATTAAACTCCTATGGAAGCTTGGATATTCCCTAAAAATTATAATCCCTACCTTGGGTATATGGAATCCATATGGATTCTATACTTATGTTACAAAATAGATGAAAAAGAGTCTTTTCTTACCTTATAAAAGGAAATCAAAGATTACACTACTTAAAATAGAAGTATGAGGTGACAAATCATTAAAAAAATACAAATTTTTACCTTTTTTTTCATGTTTTAAAATTGCTAATTTGTCACTTATGGGAGAAAGGGCTTTTTGGGCTTAAAAACACATCAAATAACCTTTTTAAAGTTTGAAACTTTAGAATTAAGCTATTTTCAGATTTTTGAACATGTTAAAATCCATTTTGAGATAATAATGTCCCATTTAAAATCCATTTTTGACATTTTTTTCCCAAAATTATATTTTTAAGGCAATAAATGACCAATTTGACTAGTTGTAAAAGGGCTAGGACTAGATTTAAGAATGTTTTGAATGATAGGGGCAGTAATTTGACCTTGAAAAGTCAAATTAATAATATTTAATTCATAATATAATTTTTTTGAGTGATTAATTTCAACTAATTCTTGTATTCTTTTAAACCAAAGATTTTGGATTCTTTAGATACTCAAGAGTATCTACCAATAGGAGTCACCATTTATTATTGCCTTCACAACATGCCCCATTTTAATTTTAAAAATGGGGACCCTATTTTTATTAACTAATATAAAGGTTAATACATATGGTCTAAGGGACCTTTCATGTTTGAGTATGTTTCACCTAAGTCAAGCTCTGACAATTTCTTAGTCTGCCAAATTGAGTCGAGCAAGCTTAAAATGTGTCAATTCCAAATCAGTTGAGTTGAGTATACCATATCTATAAAATTTGTGCTTGATGTTTTAATCATTTTTTTTTTAAAAATATGGGCCTTGAGTCATTTGATTCCCCCAATCCTTTTCATGTTTCACCATCAAATCACCTCAAAGTCTCAAGTTAGTCTAGAAGTTTATCTTTTTAATGACCCTGGGACCTATGATCATGCCATGTGGCATGATCCTAGTAACCTAGGATGACAAAGATTTAATAAAAATTATTAAATATTATATGGACCTAAGGGATTGAGAGGTTACGACATGGTGATTTATCAGGAGCCTAGGACCATAAAGACTTTAAAAATAGTCTAAAGGCTCTGAGTCCTCGAGGTCCCAAGAGGACAACATGTGGAAATTTATTGGGAACATAGGAGCTCAAATCAATATAAAACTCAAGTAATTAGATATTACTCTTGTGTCCCAAATATTTTACCACATGGAAAATTCCCAAGAGCCAAGGACCATAGAAACTAAATCAATTTAAGTAGCAAGCTCAAAGGTTTGATCCATTAGGAGGATGCCATGTAACATTATCTTACATGCCCAAATAAAAGACCCAAAATGATGAGGGGATACTATATGGCATCTCAATGACATTATTTTCAATTTGAGATTAATTTTGATAGGCATATACCCAACATCAAGCCATAAAGCCTGAACCTTCAAGAAAATAGGGACGTTCCACATGGCACTTAGTGAACCTAAAATTAATGATCATCTCAAATGTCAAAACTAAAAAAGTCTCAAAGAAAATGTTGATCAATTAAATGATGAATTTTCATTAGCTGAGTGGGATTTATAATGACTTTATTCTATTTTATAAGGGTTGGTTTGAATTAATGGTGCTTATGTATGTGATTTATGTGCATGGAAAGGCTTATGTTTGAGTCAAAATTTGATTAATGTGAATGTATATGTATAAATAAAAATATATTTCATTTGTTTCTTGTATTTGATATAAATTGGTTGTAGTTCCTTTATTCATGATTCAATAATTTAAATGCTTTTGACTTGTCATTTCTTCAAAATGTGTATGCTTGACCATTTTGTTTGATCTTGCAGGGTTTATCTTTTAATCCATGCCATTAATTTGGATGTGTGTCCTCATCAGGCAATCCAAAACCTTAGCCAAAACATAATAGATAAAATATAAAATCAAGTGAAATATTTTTTATAAATCATGAAGCAAAATGCAAAGGGGTGAGAGTCAAGGTTTATTTGTAATGATGAAAAAGATGCATAAGATTGCTCCAAATTAATGAGAAAGTGACAAATGAAAAATGCTAGATAGGATGGTGGATCACAAAGAATTAGTTAATGATAAAAATATAATGGTGTGGCCTTTAAATTCAAAGCATGGGTACACCTTCATATCCTATCAAGGCATGGTCAAGCTGGCACATCTATTAGAATCTCAACTAACATCTCCAATCACATTGATAATTTATTTTAACCACCTTGTTAGTGGAAATGAAAATTTGAGAAGGATATCCATGGTATTTTATGTATAGACATGATTGTGATCATAGGAATACAAGAAGGGAGGTTAGTATAGTGTTAGTTCAAGTAAGAAAACTCAAATAAAAACACACTAACACTTACAATCCTAGCCTAGAACTTATGGAGAGTTTCATAAAAAAACCAAATGAAAGCACAACTAAAACATAAAAGACACAAGATCCTTTACCTTACTTTGGATCTCCAAACACTTTGTTGAGTGGTTTGCTCGCCTTGTACATCAAAGAGTCTTCAGAAAATGAAGCTTGTTAGATCCTTCTCTCCTTGGTACCATTTTATTTGATATGGATTGATGTTTTTTGGATCAATATTTTGACATTATAACACTACTTGAAACAAAATAGCTTATGTCTCTGTCCAAATTTGCATTATAACTTTGGATTATCAGAGCTTAAAAATAAAGAGTCATGGCATTGTATTTATATCCTAAGGATTTAACTCTCACCCAAGGTGAGTTAGGGTTGAGTAAAGGCTTAGAATGGGTTCAAAACCTAACCTAGGTGAGTCAAATATAAGCCAAATAGAGTTAATAATCATCAAGTAATTATGATTTGTAATTACTAGGCATGACTCTCAAAAATAAATATTTTAAGATATTTTCAAAGAGCTTGATAATTCATAAAGGTGATGATGAAAGGATAGGATATTTTGATTTTTGATTTTCCTTTTTTAGATATTCATTAATTTCA
This sequence comes from Torreya grandis, assembly GCA_037957365.1. NCBI lineage: Eukaryota > Viridiplantae > Streptophyta > Pinopsida > Cupressales > Taxaceae > Torreya > Torreya grandis. Next base: position 228,089 of record JARHVA010008892.1, on the reverse strand, counting down.
AATGGATAATTTAAATAGGTGTTTATTTTGGTTTATCTTATTAATTAATTTTGATTATCCATTTAGCTCTTTAAAGATTTAATATTTGTTCATGCACCCTACTTAATAGGTCCATAAGACAAATTGACTATTATGATGCCACAAGATGATTAGGCATGAATATGTGAGTTTTTATTATTTCATAAAATAGGATACCCCAATCATGGATGCTTCAATGTGATTTTGAGCTTTGATGAATGATGCATAAATAGATTTAGGACATTCATTGATTCTTAAGCTTAATTTGCAATGGTTGGCAGGAATCAGTCTGAAGTCTGATCGAAATCTAGTTGTGGCTAGTTTTAAGTGTCTACAATTTTCCCATATTTAGGAAGGCATTGTAAGCTATAAGTACAATAAAATATTCTAAAAGAATGAAAATTTCCTACATGCCTATGATTGCAATAGTAATGGATGAACTATAAGTGCCCCCTCGAGGGAACGATCAATGAAAAGGGTCAATGATCGATCCATAGAAAGGAGGAAACAATGGGACCAAAAAGATAAAATGGGTGAAAGAGACTAATTTTACCATAGGTAGTTATAATCAGTGGCATATAGAGCTGACCTAATTGGGTAGACAAACAAGATGATCCACCCATAAGTGGTTATAATCATCAACATAGGTGGGGCAAAAAAGGTAATGATTTGACTAAAGGTGGTTATAATATTTGAAAAAGGATTAGGGTAACAAGATAATGATTTGCCCAAAATCATTTATAATCATTAAAAAATAAAATAATGATTTGCGCATAGGTAGTTAGAATCATTGGCATGATAAAAACATGCCCCAGTTGGGTGGATAAAGATAATGGTTTGCCCAAAGGTGGTTATAAGCATTATCATAATGAAAACATGGCCTAGTTGGGAAGAATACATATGATTATTTACCCATAAGTGGTTATAATCATCAACCTTAAAATATATGAAAACACAATGATTTGGCCAAAGGTAGTTAGAATCATTAGTAGTGCAAGTGGGATGGTATACAATGATTTACCCAGAAGCTGTTATAATCAGTTGTATCTTGATAATGGAAAATTGTTAAAGAGGATAAAAATGAATTTGGAAAACCTTATAATATGAATATGCTCATCCAAAATATCAAGGGTTGAAATTATTTAATTAATCTATGTTTAGGATGATTTAGGTAGATCAAGAATTTTATAGGTGCCAAAGAGATATCATCATGGATGCATTACTTTGTAGACTTCTCGAGCTGATTTTTGTTGTATCACTTGATGGTAGGCATAATGATAGAACACCATAAGGAATTGGCCAAAATATACATAGTGATTGACATGTGATCCAAGAAATAAGTGAAAATAATGCACTAATGATAAAAAACATGATGATAATGTTGATGGATGAATATGGATGGATTCAAGAATAATGTGCAAGGAATCACCTGATGGATGTACATAGATTGAATCAAGGCACAACAAGAAAGTAAACAAATAGGTAAATAAATAAATAAACAAATAAGAAAATACCAAACAAAAAAAAAAAGAGAATAAAATAAAACAAGTAATAAATAATGGTTAATCACAATGTTAACACAAACAAAGAACATATAAGATGATGAACATTGCCCCTAGACCATAGGAGACAACAAAACAAACAAACCAAATAAGGGAATAGAAAAAAATAAGGGGGTGGCAAAGCTAACTACAGATACACTAGGAAAGTGGATGCTACCTACATAGTTCCATAGATGGAATATAAAACAAAAACTTTAGGCCAAATGTAGTTCTCCCAGGATATGGGATAGAAAAAAATGATCATAATGAAAACATGATGTTGTAGAAGAATATGGGAAAGGTCTCAAAAAATGGTGAGAGTGTGGGATGCTAGGTGTAGTCATATTAAATAATTTTTTTTGTTACTTTAGTGTGGCTAATGACACCCAATCCATAGGTCTTGCTACATGCTTGCACAACCCTCATAGGATTTTATTTCACTAGTTCCTAGTCAATCACAACTTTTTGGACTTAACCATTTCAAACCTATGTATCTCTTTCAAACCTAGATCCATCCCCCCAAGTCTCATTCTCCCTAGACAATAGTGCCCAACTCATATAGGAGTGATGAAACATAGGGTGTCATTTTTCTAACACTATTGTCCAAGTAAAAATTTGGCTTAAACAGTCATATTTTCCCAAATATTTATCTTAATTTATGTTAGACTAATGTGAATTAATTTAACCCATAATCATTAATTTACCTCTAAAAGGCCATTCAAAGTCCATTTATAAGGGTTGACACTCATTTATAATAGAGAATCAAGAATACAAGAAAGTACACTCAAGCACTTTTCCCTATTCTCTGTATATAACCTTCCAATATTATTCCAAGCCTATTCAAACCCTTGTACCAATCCCTATCCATCTAAAGTACATCTAGTTTCACATATAGTTACATTTTCATACATAATTGCAATAAACATTTTAATGAGAGAACTACATTAGCTTGATACCTCCTCAGAGTATTGTGTGTAGGCAACATGCCCACACATGAGGTTTGAAGTGCACCTAATGTATCCTTTACACACTAACCCTTCTCTCTATTTCCCAAATTTTCCTTTTAATTTCAAGCAAAAAGAGATCCTAAGGGTTTTGAAGATTAAAAAATATGCACAACAAGCTTCACAAACTTCTAAGTTTTGATATTTCATTGATAGGGTAACATAGACCTACTGAGTAGAACCCAAAAAACTCAGATCACTTAGACAAAAACACCAAAAAAAGACTACAGTGTCAAAAAGTAGGGTGTCCCACTTTTGGTGCTCTTATGAAACCAAAAAACAAAGTTTAGGAACCTATTTGTGACATTTTCCCAGTCCTATAACTAAATTCTTAGACACTGTCTCAGACTGGATAGCTCAGAATAAGCTAAGTCATATTTTCTCTTATTTAATACTATTTTTCAAAAAGGTAAAAATATAATCTATTTACATAAATTTGTGGCTTAATCATCACACATTATTTATTGATTTACTTTACTCTAGACCTATTTATTAATTAGGAATAAAACTCCTTTATTCTGAAAAACAATTAAACACTAGGCCAATAAGGATGGGGAAACTAAATGACAAGTAATTTCTTGTGATTTATTGAGGGTTCCTAGAATCCTTAAGGAAAATAAGTGGTCGATGTTTAGGATTTTTGAGATATTTTTGAAATTTTTGAAGCATCTCAACTCGATCGAAGAATGATGGGATACTAAATGGTTCAAGCTCACAAAATGGCAAGAGTGTTTAAATTTGGATTGCTTTCTAAATGGTGAGAGTGTGGCAAAGGGGTGACTAAGATGACCTCAATGTAAATCAAGCACTACCTACATAGTCCTATAATGGGACTTCAAGTGACTGTAATTCTACCTTATAGTGGAGGATTCTAATTAGGTAGCCATAAAATCTCAAATAAAATAGGCAAAGTTGATAAATGGCATAGTACAACACAGGCATGACAAGGTGGTACTTTAAGGCATGATAAATAATGTTGTTTTTAATTTGATCATTAGTGGTTATAATTAGGAAATAATTACATAGGTCAATGATAATAATTTTTCCAAAGGTGGTTATAATTACTAGCATGATGGTGAAACTCTAATTTGCCTAAAGGTAGTTATAATCAAGAACACTTGGTATAGAACAAAATAATAAATGAAGGATATAATTGCCAAACCATCGTCATACTGGTTCAAAAGATGGTATCTATTTGAAATTTTGAAACAACTACTAAAAATTTATTAGAATCTTCATCTAGAAGCATCCATGGAACTAATGGAATGAAACCGAGGTCAAATGGTTGGGTAGGGAGGGTTAAAATAAATCGATCAATAGGAAAGGAAATGGTAGAATGGAATATGGTAAAATGATATTATATAATGGAAATATGCCTCATAGACAATACATTAGGTCTCTCAAGCAAAGTAATGCTTGAGGTGTATAATGTTCATTGGCACATAAAGTTCATCTTTATTTGGTGTAGTGAGCATGTATTCTTTAGAGCCATAGTTTAGAACAATGATGAATGGACTTATCTAGTTGGGTTTGAACTTGACCTTGTGCTTTTTCTTGGCCATTATATTTTGTTGGTTTTTTAATTAAAATATCACCAAGCTCAAATTCTTTATGTTTGATGCATCGATTGTAGTGGCCATGGAGTTAGTTTGGGTATGTTTAAAGGTTATTGACTGTGGCCATGTGTTTCTCATCAAGTAACTCCAGTACTTGTAGGTGATCTAATTTATAATCTTCATCATCTAGGACATGCTTAAGAGAGATGCACAAATAAGGTAACTCAAACTCAATGAGAAAAATGACCTCAATGCCATAAATAAGTGACTATAGAGTAGATCTTATGGGAGTATAGTAATTGGTACGATAGGTATAGAAGGCACATAAGATTTGGAAGTGTCAATCATGACCAACATCATTGACAATATTTTTCATTATGTTGACAATGGTTTTGTTAGATGCTTCTACTTGGCCATTACCTTATGGGTAATATGTCATGGAAAAATGTTGAGTAATTTTGTACTTGACACATAGTGATTTGACATCCTTTTTCTTAAATGATATGACATTATCATATATAATGTCAAATGGGATACCATAGCAATAGATGAGATGGTTAAAGATGAATTTGGAAATTTGCTTTCTAGTCACGTGAGGGGTATAGCTTCAACCCACTTAGTGAAATACTCAATAGAGCTTAAGATATGTTTATGGTCATTAGACGAGGTTGGGTTAATCTTATTAATGAGATTGAGGTCCCAACTAGTAAATATATAGGGTGTAAGTATTGGTTTTAGTGTTTTAGGTGGGGTATGAATCAGATTGGCATGCATTTGACATTTATCACACTTTTTAACATACACAACTACATCTACATCCATCGTTGGCTAATAATACTTGGTACACAAGAGCTTTTTGGCTAGGACCCCCTACTTATATGGGCTCCACATACTCCTTCATGAACTTACCATAATGTTAATGTTGATTCTACCAAATTTAAATAATATAGTAGAGTTCCATCAAAGTTAAGATGGTAAAGGGTAGATTTAAGTAAGGTATATCATGTGACATAGTGGATAAAAGCCTTGGATTATTTTACTGATAATTTAGGTGGCATAATGTGGTCATGAAGATATGTGAAAATATCTAATTACCATATACAGATGGGACTAAAAATATCATAGATCATTGCAAAGGTTGAAGGTTCATGTGATGGTGGTAGTATATTTTTGATGAGGAAATGATATTATTTTACCTTCTTGATATGAAGGATCAAAGAGCGAATGATGGCCATGGCATCTACTATTCTGTTACTAGCCTTAGGTATGTTTTCAAATTGTATATTGACAATATTCTGTTTAAGAGTATCAATCATGGCCTTATATGGTACCAACTTGTCATCCTTGGTCTAAAAGTGGTCTATAAACTGATTTATAATTAACTAAGAATCTCCATAAACCTTAAGATGTTGAATATTCCATTGTACCATTTGATGAAGTCCTACAATGAGTGCTTCATATTCAGCCATGTTGTTAGTATAAGGAAAGCTGATTTGAAATGATTTAGGGATAAGATCCCCTTATGGTATAATCAACAAAATGCCTACCCTCAATCCATGTGTTGTGACTTATCCATCAAAATACAACTTTCAATGCTACTCCTCAAGAGGTGTTTCAATAATGGTCATAAAGGAATCATCTGTGAATTGGAAGGTTATAGGTTTTGTATTTGTAAGGGGAGATTTAACAAGCTGATCTATAAGAACTTGTCCCTTGATGACCTTCTGGTTGACATATTCTATCTCAAACTCATTAAGAATCATGATCCATTTGAGTATGTAGCCTTGTAAATTTATTTTAGATAGCAGATACTTGAGTGGATCTACTTAAATATAATCATGGTCTTATTGTTTAATATGTAATGTTGTAGTTTTTGAGCTACAAAGATAATAGCTAAATAGGCTTTTTCAATGGGCATATGGTTGTGCTCATATGTGATTAGTGTATAGATTAGATAGTACACGTCATATTATTTTCCATTATCATCATGTTGAGATAGAAGTGCCCCCAAAGATTTATCCATGGCATATATATATATATATATATATATATATATATATATATATATAGTAAGAATGGATTTCCTAGAATTGGTTGCAATAAAATAGATGGATTAGCAAGACAATCCTTTAAATGTTGAAAAGTTTTATGGCATTCATCATCCCAATGAAATGTGACACCTTTATTTAGTAGGTGTGTAAATAGATGTCATTTGTTGACTAATTGAGAGATGAAGCATCTGATAGACTAGATATTTCCTTGCAAACTATAGAGATACTTCAAATTGGTTAAAGGTGGCATCTAGTTAATGGATTATACTTTGGTTATATCTACTTTAATTCCTCTATGAGACATAATGAAGCTAAGATTTTTTTTGGAACTAACTCCAAAAACACACTTATTAGGATTGAGTCTAACCTTATATTCATGTAGTCTCTCAAATATCCATCATAATGCTACTGGATGATCAACCCTCTTCTTTGATTTCTTGAGTATGTCATCAATGTAGTATTCAATAATGTCATGCATCATATCATGAAATATGATGGTCATGTATTTTTGGTATGTGGCCCCAGTGTTTTTGAGACCAAATGGCATAACCTAATAATAAAACATTCCTTATGGAGTGCTGAATGCTATCTTATGTTTATCTTTTATCATAATCTAGATCTAGTTGTATCTTAGGAATCCATTCATTAGTAAAAGCATTTCATAACAAGTAGTAGAGTCAATAATCATGTCAATGTTTGGCAGAGGAAAGTCATCCTTGGGACAAGCCTTGTTTAGATCTCAAAAATTAGTAGAGATTATGATTCTTTCTAGCTTCTTACTGACTAGCACAACATTTGAGATCTAATATGAGTAGTCAATTAACCAAATACATCTCACTTCTAAGATTTTTTCAAACTCTTTCTTCACTAATAAAACAATGCAAGGATATTTTTTGTGAAATTTTTATTTCAAAGGTTTGGCACCAAGATGTACAACAAGGTGGTGTACAACCAAGGAGGGGTCCAAACCTAGCATGTTTGAGTAGGCCCAAGTAAATATGTTGACAAATTCCTTGAGAAGGGATGTAAAGACTTCATGTTTCCCAAAGTGAGGGACACACCTAATTTAATCCATTTTGGGTCATCTAGAGTCTGGATGTTGAAATTTGTTTCCCAAAGTGAGGGACACACCTAGTTTAATCCATTTTGGGTCATCTAGAGTCCGGATGTTGAAATTTGTAGTGTCCTCCACAAGAAGAGTTGAACCATATTCTAGAATGGTTGAAAAAGATGTAAATAGGACTATAATGGTAGAGTCCTCAATTTGGATTGGATATTTTAGTTCTCCTAGACAAGATGAGTCAAAATCTCCCAAAGGTAATCATGGCCATGTGACAAACACTATTTAAAATTCTTGAATGATTTGGTCAAAGGCATGTTTCTATTTAGAATTAAACTTAGACCCATATGTAAGTTCATCATTAGTGGCCCCCTAACCTATGTTTAAGGAAGGTTGAACACCCCTATCTAATGGCACCTAAAACATGTTTTCACCACTAGAATAGCCTTTCTCTTTACTTTTATCCTGGTCTAAAAGTGCCTCAAATAGGTTTTCACTTTGGGACCTCAATGTTTTATTTAATTATTTGTGTCTAAGAGTGTTCACCCATTTTATAAAATAGGTTATAGGATCCAATTTGATTGAGAACCCTTATTTATGGTCTCCCAATGGAACATTGTCTCTTAGGCCTAGAAAATTGCAAAAGACATCATCATTCTCAAACTCATCAATAAACACCCTAGATTCTTGTTGGTCACACTCTATAAGTTATGGGTGATAAGGAAGAAGTGGATTATTGTGAATGACTGGTCTAAGGGCAAAATTGGCATTGGTGTCAAATAGATTGGTATCAACTAGGTCTTCATAAGGGCTATGCTCAGACCCTAGCATCATCATCACTTATCATTGGTGTTAGAACATGAATAAGATACATGGGGTCACCCCTAGAGAGTTTAAATTTGAAACCATAGGTTCTTTTGTACTGAGTGATAAAAATTGGCTCAAGTGTTCCTTGATGATTTGGGCTAAGATTTCCTCCTTGATAGGCCTTATTTTCCATGTTCCTATTGGGTATAGGGTATTTTACATTTTAGTAATAGTCATCTAGTTTGTCATTGTATAAATAGGACTCATTATTTGTAAGTGGGTTCTATTCTTGGCCAGTAACTAGTGTGAAAATGATAGGTGCAGGACTATGTAGTTTGGTTTTCCCCTTTCACTACCACTCCCTATAAAATGGTTTGGCTTTAGGTCTTCCATAGGACTTGGGGTCCTGTGGAAGCTTAGAAATAAGGAATGTATCATGGGTCAAATATTCTCTTGGGCTATTAGCTGAGATGGTATAATGATTAGACATTTTAGGAGGTGACATATGAAAAAGTAAATCAAGGGTATCTACGTCAATGTAATTGGCCTCTAGTGAATCAATAAGTATATATTTTCCGTTGTCCTTGGGAATTGGATTCAAACCAAAACGGTAGTCAGAGCTTTCATACTCATCTTCTAAACACTTAAAATGTTTGTATGGTTGAAAATCTCCATGGATAGTGACCTCCATACCTAAATGAGATAAATTGTACACTGGTGAAATGTTGAAGGGATTGCAAAAATTTCATGTATCTAAGGTCTACCCAAAATAAAATTAAATGACAAGTCTAGGTCTAACACATAACATAGGGTATCACTTGTCAAAAGCCCAATGATAACTAAAAGACTAATGGTGCCTTGTGATTCTTGTTCTTAATTATCATAGGCCTTGATGTTAATTGTTTATAGTTGTGGATCAGACATTGTGTACTTAAGAAGCTTGATGAGCTTTAGAGACATAATATTTAGACCTAGTCCATTGTCTATGAGGACATGTTTCACTTTATGCCATGTTATGACGACTTTGATGTACAATAGATTGCTATGAAGAGGGCCAAGGGATGACATATCACTTTGGTCAAAACTTAATTTATAGCCTAGGGCTAGAGTCCAACCAAAGATTAGAATATTTCTAGGATTATGTCATTTGAAACTTGGGATTGGCCAATGAACTTTGTTAAGATGTTCTTGTGGATTGTAGATGTATGCAAAAAATCCAAAATGGAGATTTGTGTAGGAACTTTTTGAATTTATTCTACAATGTCATACATATTTTCATTTAAAATAGTAAATGGTTTGTTCCTAGCTAAAACGATGTGTTAGATGGATGTGGGCCTAGTATGGTAATCTTTGACTATTGAGTTGTTATTTCACAATTAGGATTAGATATAGGGCCATTGTTACTAAAAAATGTTGGTGGAGGGAGATCCGATATGATAAGTCTCAATTTCTAGTGCACTTATATGTGGTCATGGGGAATTGACAAGTTATCTATATAAGGTTCAAAATTAGTAATCCCTACTTGTTGGTAAGCTTGTATATTGTCCCAAGTCAATGAAGGATAACTGGCATAGGTTAGTTGGTTGAGATTGGTTAGCAATGGTCTTGTTTGGTTAATACTTGGTTTTGGATTGATGTAGATGGTGGAAATGGGAATTCCTACAATATGACCTACAAATTTGTTGTAGTCATGTCAAATTGCATGGTAAGTTTGTTGGTTGTTGGAATCATTCTAACCTTGGGTTTCATCCTTTTGGTTGATGTTGTTTTTGATGCTGCTAGTTTTTTAGTTTTTGTCTTGACTATTGATACTATTGTTTCTACTATTCTAGCCTTTGTTGTTGTTATTATTGGTTATTATGTTATGAAAAGGGGTTTTGATAAATATCCAAGGTTTTATTGGATGTAGAAGCTCCATTATTGAATGTTATCTCCCTATTTTCAAACTTGTTCTAAATAAGGTGTTTGATTTACACACAACAACATAGATTATGTCCATTAACCTGATGGTACTCATAGAATTCATTTTGCCTATACTAATCTGGATAAGGAATGCCTTTAGGATAGTTGTTTAGAATGGGCTAACTAATCATATTAACATCAAATAGTTTGAGAAACATGGATTTAATGGGTTTTCCAAGATCACTAAATATTTGATGAGTAGTCACATTTCTCTTTAGAAGAGGGGGAGTTTGCAAAGGCAAAGGGTGATGTGGTTGTTGCACTAGTTTAAGCTATTGTCAAGGTTATGCTTGCTAAATAGGTTATTGGTTAGGAGTAGTTTACATATGTGGTGGAGGCTAAGCAGATGGTGTTTGTACCATGTGGACATGTCACAACTCAATTACTCCATTTACAACAACATTTTTGTTTTGATTGAATGGCTTAGATTTCTCATAATTATTAGTCTATGCTGGTTGTGATGCTTGCACTTAGACTTGGTTTTAGTTTTGGCCATTGCTTTGGTTTTTATTTTGGTTATGATTTGATGAGGTAAGCTTAATGATACCTTTATTAATAAGCACATTTTCGATGGGAAAACCTTTGGCAATGATTTCCTTAAAAGTGTGTGCACATTGTAGCTCCATATGGTAAGATATTTCACATGAAAATTCTTATTAAACATAGTAGCTAGTTTCTTTTTTGGTAGACTATGAGTGAAATGGATGGAAATTGCTCTCCATCACTGTAGATAACTTTCAAAACTTTCATCAACCTTTTATTTGTCTTGCATCAGATCTACCAATAAAATATCATGTTCAAAATTGTAGGAGAAATGGTGTACAAACTTGTCTGAAAGGTCATCAAAATTAGATACTAAGTTCTTTGGTAATTTTAGAAACCTTTCCAAATCTTGTCTTGCTAGACTCTTTGGAAACACAAATAGAAAGTATATGTCATTGTAAGCCATTGGTTGATAAGCAACAAATAATTCCATTAAATAGACATTGGGGTCTCCTTTACCCTTATATTTGTCAAATTTTAATGGTTTTTACCCTAAAGGAAATGGTATTTGTAAATACTCCATGTAGAATGGGTAGGATCACAAATCATCCAACTTAAAATTCTTGGTCTATTTCCCAAATTGGATGGAAATAATTACATCCTTCATTTATTGTAGATCTAATGCTAAGAAACTAGAGGGAACATTGGCTTGAGGTGGAGGCTAAGTGGTCAAAAGTGGATTACCTTGACTAGGGTATAGTGGAGGTATGTTTACTATGGAATGTTGGTTTTGTTAGGGAATTGAACAAGAATATGCATATGTAGATTAAGATGCAATTGTTGAAATTATATGCATTATGGTGTGATATTCTATCTAGGATTTGGTACATAAGCTTAGTTTTTGGGAAATTATAGCTGAGATGGAAGGATATGGATTTGAGTGAAGTACTATGCCTATTGAGGTTGATTAGAGACTTATTGTTGACTAGTCAAACCTAGCTAATTAAGGGGAGCTTGTGAACCAAAGACCTATTGTTGAGTTTACAGCATGCTAGGAATAAAAGACAATTGTTTCCTAATCAGTACTTATAGAATAATAGAACTTCTTTGTTGCATGAAATCCTATTGGGAAGTAAATGCTTGTAGATTGTTTGACATTTGTTGTCAACCAATAAATGTACATTTTTGATTAGACATCATCTATGATTGTAATGGTATGTTGGTCTATAACTGAAGAGATATATTGGTTATTACCTAATGAGGTGGAACATTAGTTTCCCCTTATTATGGTGGTGAAATTTTTTACCTCTATTTTTTTGGTATGTTAGACTGTACCTATTATTGTTGAATGTTAGTTGTCACCTATTATGGTGGAGTAACATTCATCACATTTGTTGAGGCATATCACTGACTATTGTTTGACTATTTAATCCTTGTAGTTGCATACTTGATGAAATAGTTGGTTGATGATTAGGGGTAGTTTATTATGGTTGGGAGGTATAAGATCCTGCCCCCTACTGTTATGAACCACTCATGGTGTTAAATAAAGGCACATTTTATTGTGGACTATTTATTTATTTGTTTACACACCAATTTAGTCTAGATTGGATGACACCTGCATGTTATCCACTGTGTTTGGCTCATTTGTATGCATAGAAATAGAAAAAATCTTCTTCGATGGCTAGGGAATTAAACATGTCCCCAACTAAAGTGATTTGTGTGAATGGGTCTATACCTTGATTTTCTTGGCTTGTTGATTCAAATAAGACCCTTGTTGAAGGAGTTAGCTTGATAAGTGGAGCATTTAACATGGTCATGTTATTGAAATTATGTGCTATGTTTAAATAGGTCTGGTATACTATCTACATCTATATGAAGTGGTCCTCCATGAGGCATTTTATTATGATAATCATATGTGGGTCATGATACAACATCGATACTAGAGCATGAGGATTGATATAAGAGGCCTATTCAATATTTTGATTATATGGTATGTTTTAAGGCACTCAAAATAGACTTAACAAGTTTTCATGGGGGAAGTTTACTGTAAACTTATCCCCTACCTCTATGGATCTAATTAAAACTTCATCCTTGTTTGCAAGCAAATGAAAATGAAAAAAATAAGGGTCATAGGCTAATAGAATCATAACATAGTATGATTGTTGTTGAACTTGTTCTAAAATCAACTGTACACTAGCTAAGTACTATTTTATTTCCTCTTCGAGTATGGAGGCATCTTGACCAATTAGTGAGCTAATGGATCTTGTATTTATTCCCCTGATTGAGTGTTGTAATGTGGATAAATATCCATCTCAAAAAATACATAGTCACCATAGAGGTATTGAAAAAAGTCATATTGTGTGACCACATTACCATATCCTATATTCTACATGATGCCACAACGAGTATAGTGAGACATATTCAAATCAATGCCAAATATTTTGTAAAAATGGGCTTGTTTTTCCAAAAACTCTAAAAAATAAAAATAAAATACAAATGGTTTAAACTTGGTGTAACTTGGTCAAATAAATGGATATGTATCTCAAAAAATGTCTATGCTAAAACTTAGTATAAAGCATCCTAATGTGAAATGTCTCACACAAAAGGGTCAAGTGGATGAAATAAAACTAGAATGCCAAACTCTAGGTTCAAAGTGTTCTAAAAAAGGCTAATCTAAGAAAATAAAAGTTTCTAGGGTGATTGGTCAAATGTGGCACAAAATATAGGCTCAAAACAAGCATGTGCTAGGACTTTTGGCAAGACAAGCACAAAATCTAGGCTTTTAACAAAAGGGTATGATTTAATCTAATAAATCTAAAATAGTTTATCATAAACTAGGCATTCAAATTTAGACATGAACTTGGTCAATTAGTACAAGGCATGAAACAAAAGGCATAAAGAAGATATGCCATTTCTCCCAAATCTAGGCACAAATAATAGTTTTCAAATTGGGTAAAGCTAAGTTACAAACCCAAAATAGAAAGATCAATGTTTAAGCCTAAATTACACAAGGCATAAATAAAAATAAATCAAGTTTGGATTTGAACTTGTCAAGTTTAATTAAAAACTAAACTTAGGAGAACTAGGATTTTTTGATCAAATAATAAGTTAGATAAAATCAAATGACATAATAATACTAGGCAAAGATCCAAAAGACAAACAACCTGGTTTTAAAAATGGAAACTTGGACATAAGGAAAATAAGTCTATGAAATGATTTGAGCAGTGTAACAATGTTATCATGCTCTAAAGAGATGATCAATGGTTTATTTTAAGACTTAAAGGCACAAAAATTGAAATGGATTGGGCAGTGTAGCGTTACCCTTTCTAATTAAGTGACACACACACACACACACACAAATTTGTCAAAAGACTAAGGCAAAAACATAGTGTCAAATAGACAATGTAATGCCTCCTAAAATAATGAAATGATCTATAAACAAAAATCATTTTGATGTGTCATAGCAAATAAAATAGTTTAGAATAAAAAATCACATGAGAAAAGGATAAAATGACGCATATAGCTAAGTGTAACATCTTAGATCTTAAAACTGACAAGGTTATATAATAATGTTGAATTCCATATATATACATGATCTTGAGAGGATTTTAAATGTTAATCCAAAAATAAAAGTGCCTAAGTAAGTAGGTTTTCTACACCCCACTTCTCTCAAGAGATTATATAATAACATGGAACTTCGACCTATTTGCCTTACATCAACAGTATATTTGTGGCAAGTGGGTTTATTCTAAAACTAAATTTTTGTGCATTTATATATGGTTCCAAGTGTGGATAACACAAGGGATTCTCACATCATTTGGATCCATATCAATTGACTTGTTTTGAAAAAGTCTTGTCCTTTTCACAACCACTACATCTATTGCTTGCTCAATATAGTGTGATGTCTGAGTCACCCCTATGGTCCAAGGTAATATCTTACTAAAGGAGTTTGTTAACCACTAAAATTAAAATCCTAGTAATTTGACCTTAATTTATATACCCCACCATGGAGTGGGTTTGAAATGAAGTCGGGAGATTAATTCCTAGGTCAATGCTTCCATAGATAACTTGTGAAGAGGCTATGAACTCTTGCTCATAAGCTATGTTACATAAAAATAAGAGACAAAATGAAAAGACTTTAAGGTCACATTTGGATCACCCAAGTCATATGAATTTGGAGAGGGCCTTAACTATGTTATTTTCACATGTTTTGGACTTAAATTAACCAAGGCAAAGAAAAATTACTTTTCGGCACCCAAGTTCCCTAAAAGGGATGGGGGGAGAGCATACACACATCAATCATTTTGAAAAAATAAACAAATTTGAAAGAACAAGTATAAAACAAAACACTCTTAAGAATATTTATCTATGTTTGAGCATTTATTTTAATGCACCAAAGTGAAATGTTTATGAAATTTTGGCCCCTTGGCCTTAGTTGAAAAACTTTCATAAACAACCAAGCATAAATCAATTAAATTATTTTTAGGCACCAATTAAAATGTTGAAAACTTAATCACTTCCAAATTTTTACCTTTTTTTAGATAAGGTCCTATAATTTTAGAGGGTTTTTACCTACTTTAAAGCCCAAATGTGAATGAAAAAATAATATTTTGAAATTATCTCTTGGGTTTCTTTGTTTTCTTGTCTCATAGATCGATATAGATTCACATAGGGATTGATGTCAGTCTATAAAAATTGATGTTAGTCAGCAGAAGGGTAACTAGCATTGGTCAATAGAGATCGACATTAATTCATATAGAAAATACATAAAACATAATATGTTTTTAATGAAAAATATTGTTATAAAATGAACTTAAAATCATCAATTATCATTAGATCATGTAATTAAAGGGTTATTAAAATAATGTTCAGGCCCTTAGTCATAAAATAAAATTAAAAAAAACTCAATAAAAAATCATAAAATCACATTTCTAATATGCTCTATTCTACACATAGAGGTTGACATCGGTTTTGATAGGATTGATGTCAGTTAGAGGGAATATATGTTGGTCTCTTTGTAATCTATGTATAACTAAAAAATAGAATACATGAAAAAACAAGTTAAAACTCAAAATTTGAAGATTGTCAAGCATTTATTCCAAAAACTAAGAATTGCATTTTGGTCTCCTTACTATATGGGATGCTTGGTATCCCACCAGGTGTGCCATTTGTGATCATATGAATCTAAGAATGGAGGTTAGTATCATGTTAGTTCAAGTAAAAAAATCAAATAAAAACACACTAAAACTTATACTCCAAGCCTAGAACTTAGGGAGAGATTAGTAATAAAACCAAATGAAATCACAACTAAAACATATAAGACACAAGATCCTTTACCTTCCTTGGGAGCTCCAAATTATTTATTGAGTGGCTTTCTCATCTTGTACATCAAAGAGTCTTTGGAAAATGAATCTTTTTGGCTCCTTATCTCCTTGGCACCATTGGTTTGATACGAATTGATGTTTCTTGGCTCAATATTTTGACATTAAAACACTACTTGCAAAAAAATAGCTTATGTCTTTCTCTAAATATTTATTATAACTTTGGCTTATGAGAGCTTAAAAATGAATAGTCATGGAATTGTATTTATAGCTTGAGGATTTAACTCTCACCCAAGGTGAGTTAGGGTTGAGTTAAGGCTTGGAATGGGTTAAAACCTAATCTAGGTGAGTCAAATATAAACCCAATAGAGTTAATAGTTATCAAGTAATTATGATTTGAAATTACTAGGCATGACTCTCAAATATAGATATTTTAGGATATTCTCAAAGAGCTTGACAACTCATAAAGGCAATGATGAAAGGATAGGATATTTTGATTTTTGAATTTCCTTTTTTAGATATTCATTAATTTAAAATGGATAATAAAACTAGGCATTTAATTTAGTTTAGAATTTTTTATTAATTTTGATTATCCATTTAACTCTTTCAAGATTTAATATATGTTCATGTGCCCCACTTAATAGGTCCATAGGCCAAATTGACTGTTATTCCATAAGATGATTAGGGATGATTCTATGAGATTTTTTTATTGTATATGGTAGGATACCCCAATTAGGGATGCCTTAACATTATTATGAGCTTTGATGAATGATGCACAAGTAAATTTGGGATGTTCAGTGATTCCTAGGCTTAATTTACAATGGTTGGTAGGAATCGATCTGAAGTCTGATCAGAAGCAAGTTGTGGCCAATTTTAGGTGTCTCCAAATATCAAATCCTACATCATAAAAAGGGTTGGATCCCTTATATTAGAATATATTAGTGGACTATATTGTTTGGTTCTTCATAATTAGTTGGTCAAACATTTTCATGCTTTTCTAGAGTAGTATTTTTCTTGATGCTATACAAGTGAAGCTTGTAGTTGAATGAATGTTGTAGATATCACCACTAATAATCAACAATAAGAATCTTGATATTCATATTGTTGTGTAGTCAAATGGACATTTATTATGCATTTTTATGGTGGTTATTTTCCTCTTTGTTGACAACAACTTCCTAGCTAGAGTTGTGCTAGGCATGGCTCAAGTGAGGACTATTTTATATGATATTTGTTCAATAAAACACTAAAAATTCATCTCTATGCCAACATGGATTTTCCCTCACTTTTTAACTTTATTTTTTATTATTTATTCATGTGTTAGTTTAGGACTAATAATAATATGCTTATAATGTTAAATCATGACTATTTAATGTTATCCATCACTGTTTGAACATTGTGGAATAGATTATAGGTGGACTAATCAAGTCTCATAGTGTTTATAAATTAAGCCATCATTTAGGTCAATTTCACTAGAGCCCATTAAATTAGAATGGTCACAATTATCTAATTGAATTACCTTATATACCAAGAAATGGTAACCAATACCTTAGGAATATTTGTTCGCATAAATATCCTCTTAAGAGAAACAAGGCCTAACAACCCCTACTGAAGTTGGAATTACAAAAAACCCATAAACACAATGTATAACATCAATTGGTAGAATGCCTAAGGCCCTTGTGATAATCACAATAATAATTGACATAATATCCATGAGGTATAGGTATACTTATATCAACCTTTATGAAAGTAGGGAGAGATATGAGAGACAATCTACAATCTTCCTAAGTAGAGAAGTTGAAGATTTAGGTAATCATGTAATTTGTCTCCTTGGTGCATTAGATAAGATAATCCAATTAAGTTTCTATGACAATACATTAATATTTATAGTTGTGTCCTTTTTAAGTTCTATAAGTTTGAACTTGTAACATAACTTGATATGAAACTTGGTACTAGATGTAGTCAGTGTGTTGGCTAGATACTTAAGCTTGTTTAATGAGATAAGTTTCATTTCATGATCTCAAAAAATATGGCATAAGTAATAAAAGGATTTGAAACTTTTTAAAATTAAAGACTCATGTAATGGGGAAAATAAACTTTTCTTGAAGAAGTCTTGAATATCTTTATCTACCATTTGGTTTATCATTTTGGCCAATATTATATCGTATCTCAAGACATATTCATTGATAGGTTCATTGGTTCCTTGATTTTTTTTTGTAATTTGGGCATAGGATAACTTTTTGGTAATGTTAATAGATAAAGATGACAAAAATTGATCTACAATAGGTTTGTATGCTTTAATGTATTGGACTGGTAAATCATTGAACCATCTTAATGCATAGTCTCTGAGGATCCTTGGAAAACATTTTTGTCAAAAGTCTATCATTATAGTCATTTTTTAGCAAATATGGTTCATTGGTATCCATTGCCAAAATTGTTTTGGTTTCTTTGTGATTTCATATTTCATGTTCCTTGGTGCATTTTCTTGTAAAAGACCTAGGTGCCTCCATACAACCTCAGGTTTAATCTCCTATGTTTGGTATCAACCTATGTATCTGGCCTCAACTTAGCCTCATTTGGTTTTATGTGTTTAGGAGATTTTTTTTATTCTGGTTATGTTTTTATTCCAAGTGGCCCTTGTCTATGGAATTTTCACATGATGAGTCTACTCTCATTATCACCCATTTAGTACCACCATTCCATGTACCCTCTACACCAAAATCAACTAGCTCAACCTAATGGCCTTATCAAAAATAGCCTTCAGTTGTAGCAAGGGAGTGGGTTGTATCACCATTTCAACCCCCTAGCTATGATTTTAACCACATCCAATGCATGTGATGCATACGTAAGTTATTTAAGCAATAACACAAAAAAATCCTACAATTTCAAAAGGGTTGAGAGTTTCTTCCAAAATAATATAAGTCTATTCAAAATTTTCCCTAAAGTTTTAAAAAATATAACATATTAAATCATATATTTTTAATATATTTATTAAAAACAAAGTCAAATAAGATACTTTTATTTGAATATATAAGAGGATTGGTCAACTTTAGAATTTTTAGTATAAATTTTTGGATTATTTTTATATAAAGACAATATATATTGGGCAATATTTAAAGATAAATTATTATTCATATTTTCACTTGCTCACACTGTGTACTCATCTTGGATGAATTTTTAGCTAAGCCTTATGTCCTCATCTAATCTTTCAAATCATCTTTTTAACATTTTCACTAGTTATTGTAGGTGCATTCTCCATTTTACTCAAAGTCTTATAAGCGTGAATTGTTTACAATAGTCGGGGGGGTTGGGTTTACCATTTCATAGTTCAAGGGAAGTGTACTTTATTTTAAATTACTCTTTATTTTTTCTTGAACTTTCATTTATACAATAACAACAACTTGCACTACTACTATAACTCAACTTAGCACTAAAATAGATTCAAGTTTAATCAATCCACTAACTCCATTTAACTATCATGAATATAAAATCAATATGGTAATTATTCCAAGGAGTAAGAGTTTGTATACGATAACCATGGTTGATGAAAGTAAATCTTGTACAGATGTAGATAAATTTAAGTGGTATAACCATAGTGATGAATCCTATGGGCTATTATGTCTTTCTATAGCACCTAAAATCCTATTTCACTTAGAGCCTACAAAATCACCCCATGATGTATGGACCATTTTGGGAAAGCTATTTGGGGACCAATAAATTGAGAATGAACTCATTATCCTAAATTCTATCAACTTTAACATCCTTTAGGATTTATTCACTAAGTTCAATTCCTTGATATTGTAATTGAAATAATGTGGGATAAAGATTTATATGACCAACTTATTCTTTCTATACTCTCTAAATTAGGTCATGAATATTCAACCTTTGTATCTAATTTTCATGCCACTAAAACTACTTTAGGTGCTACATGGAAAATGCCCTTTTTAAATGCTTTCATTATCAACTTAAATAAAGAGTAAGATAATTTGATCCAAATGGGCACATTAAATTCCACAAAACCTCAAGCCTTAATTATTGGGAATGGGAAAGCAAATAATTCAAACAAAGAGAAGAATAAGGATCAAGAGAAGAAGAAATAATCAACCTCTACCAAAAACAACACTGAATCCTCTTTTTCCAATGAAAAACTAATAAATATAAGGTTAAGTGTGCCTATTTTAATAAAAATTGGCATGATGAAAACAAGTGCATGAATAAGAAAATATATCACCTAACTCATCTCCTAGAGAAGAAAAAAATAGGTGTTCTTAAGTTCATCAAGCATAATTCATTACCCAAGATTAAACTATGGCAAAGGGCAAGGGGAAAGAGAAAGAAAAGGAAAAGGCTCTTGTAGAAGTTTTAGCTCCAACATCTTAATGGGTTATTGAATCAAGTACTCACTAGTTGAGTTTTATTTCTTAGAGCCTTATAACATGTATTCTATTAGTTTGGATGATGACACTTCTATACTAGTTGCAGGGAGAGGGTTTATTAAAATAGAAGGAGGAATATTCGATAATGTTCCAAGTTTTCCTTCTCTTTCAACCAATATCATATCATTTATTATTAAATCACTCATATCAGCAAAGGCATGTGGGTTGAGTTTTTACTAGATTTAGTTATCATTAGGGAGTTGCATAGTGATTCTACATTAGTAATGGGTAGGGTAGATCACTAATCCATGTTATACACCTTCTCACATTTTGCACCTTATTCTTCTCCAAATGAATTTTTAACTCAGTTTGAGGCACTTGTTGAGAAACAATATGATAAATCCATCAAGGTTATTCAAAGTGATAATGGAGGTGAATATGTTGTGAGGAACCTTCTACATAGAATTACAAATTATCATAAATAAATGGACAATAAAATGAACTTGGGAAAATAGATCAAAATAAACTTTAGATCACAAGCCACTTTGATGGGGAAACCTCCTTTGAATAAGCTCAATACAATAATATTCGTTGATGCCTTCATTGGGCCTCAACACTTACTTAAATACTAAATCTATTCTAACAACTACTATTTCCCATGTATGTGGGATAATTCAAATATGCTAAAGGGATGACTTACAAAGCATATGCATCCATAATGAATAATAACTAATATTGAAAATATAAGGGTCGGACATAGGTTCCTAAAATGCCCTCCCCCTTATAAAAAGCTTTGTCCTCAAAGCTTTAGAAGTGGGAATCATTGTTGAATTTAGAGTAGTGGTTCCCATGTGGAATCTTCTAGTTGTATGTCATGTTATTGTATTCAGAATTCTATGATTGAATGGGAGTGAATTTGGTGGGTACACTAGTCTAATATTATTTCTAGTTTGAGAAATATGGAGCCTTCATTATCATGTTTTGGTAAAACTATTTACACTCAGATGGTGGTTCTAAGAACTTTCTTCAAAAAAGAGACACAGAAGTCTGGGTGAACTCAGGATAAAGGTGGAAGCTCCAACTTGTAAGCAATAGACCCAATAAAATAGAGAACCTTATATGCCCCATAAAAATTTTGGACAAGGTTATGATTCCCTTTTAGTTTCAAGGATGAATGCTTGTATGAATATAGATGAAGAAAAACCATATCATTTAGTTAAAAGGTGCACTTAGAGTAGTGCTAATTAGCCTATTATTTCACTTAGTTTTGTGCCACATGGAAATTTCCCTATAGGGTGCTAATAATTTGGTCCTAATGCTAGAAAGTAGTGATGTACCTAAACTAGGGAACTACCAGGGGTATACGAGATAAGTAATAGGGGCATTCTAATGTTGGAGTGTAGTGTCATGCCTTGACCATAAACTACTTCATATGAAGTAATTTTATTATAAGTGTGGTAGGAGGTATTGTACCACCATTGTATGAGGGGGAGAAACTTTGACCACTATTGATTTTATTCCACCACAAAGCAATGAAGGAATGTTTCCATACATTTTTTGAAAATTTTGGTCTGGCCATCTATATAGAGGTGATACCCAAAACTCATCTTCAGTTGTGTGCTTATGCATAAAATAGCTACATCTAAAAATTGCTGGTGAAATTTACATCTTTTTCATATATGATTGAGTAAGGGATGACATAAAGATGGAAGATCTAATATAAGAAAACTTGTGTGACCATGGAGGTTGTATAAGGATGGTCGAAGGTAAAAAAAAGACTATATTTAGATAACCAATCTACCATGACTAGGATTACTACTTTTTTTTCTAGATTTAGGGATCCCCTTAATTGAATACATATAAATATTGGTCCATATCCTAGTAGGAATGGGCAAGGGATCAAGAAAACTATGAATAATGGTTGTTTTACCTTTATTGAATTGGTAGGTATCACATTCAACCACCATCTATTTAATTTCCACTTTCATCCCCTTCCAGAAGAAATTTCAACATGATTTCTCATATCTTTTGAGAAATACTAAGTGCCCTACTAAAGGAGAAGCATATATTTCATTGAATACATATAGATGAAGGTTTGTACTATTGGGAAGTAGTAGTTGACACTTGTAATGTATAAAAGCACCATCTTATGAATAATGTGGTACTACAGAGTGGTTAGTGGTCAATTATTGAATGAGGTGGTATAATGAGGGATTATGTGCATACTATAGGTGTAAAAATTCCAACCAATTCAGAATGGGCATAGAAATGGTAGAAAGGGAAGTCTGGTCCTTGAATTTGCATGTGAGAGCATCTACCATGACATTGTCTTTACCTTTATTATAAGTGATCTCATAATCATAGCCAATGAGTTTAATAACCCATTTATGTTGTGATGGTGATGAGACCCATTGTTATAAGAAGTATTTCAAACTTTAGTGATTAATTTTGAGTAAAAAATGATTCCCAAGTAAGTACGGCCACCATCTTTATATTGCATACAAAATTTCCATCATTTCTTTTTTGTATGTAGACAAAGCTAGATTTTATCTAGAAAGGGATTTGATAGTGAAAGAAATGGTATGATCCTATTGGAGAATAATAACACCCTAGATACTAACATAGGCATCAATTTCAATGGTTAAAGTTTTGGTGAGGTCTAGCATGGCCAAAACTAGTGTGCTACACATAGCTTATTTGAGTTCCACAAATGCCTGGTCAACTATAACATCCCATGTGAATGTATCCTTCTTCAATAAAGAAGTCAAGGGAACCATGGTATTTTCATAATCCTTGATTAACTTATGGTAGTATATTTTAAGGAATAAGAATCCATGAAGGCTCTTTAGGGTTGTTAGCCGAGGCCAATGTTGTATGACACTAATTTTTTCTAGATCCATGTAGACCCCATCAAATAAAATAATGTGACCTAGATATTCAACTTATTCTTGACCAAAAGAACACTTGGATTACTTGACACATAATTAATTTTATGATATAAGCTATAATTCCTTGTCATGATACTAGATATACTCAACCCATGTGCAGTTATAGATCAAAATATCATCAAAGATAACCAAAGTAAATTGATAGAGGAAAGGCCTAGATATTTTATTCATTAGGGCCTAAAATGTTAAAGGGGCATTTTAAAGTCCAAATGACATGACCAAGAATTCATATTGATCATCTTGATTGCATAAGGTTATCCTTGGA
Source organism: Torreya grandis (assembly GCA_037957365.1). Classification (NCBI taxonomy): domain Eukaryota; kingdom Viridiplantae; phylum Streptophyta; class Pinopsida; order Cupressales; family Taxaceae; genus Torreya; species Torreya grandis. Next base: position 204,700 of record JARHVA010008892.1, on the reverse strand, counting down.
ATGCCATCAACATGCATGTGGATCTGATGGTATCTTGAATGAAGATATAATTTGGAGAAACATTTTGCCCCATAGAACTCATAAAAAATATCATAAATGGAATTTATCTTTGATAGTGAGGTGGTTAAGGGAACATAAGTCAATGCAGAGGTAAAATGACCCATTCTTTTTGTGGACAAGAAGCACTAGGGAGGAGTTCCCATACTAGCTATTTAATATTAGTCTTTTGGAGATAAGGATAGTAGTATGGCCAAATATTGGGTGCGATGATTCATGGAAGGAGCAAGATGTGATGATCTTCATAGTGTGAAGGGGGAAAGTCATTGGATATATAAAAATGGTTTCATTCTTGTCAATGATGGCTTGTAAATTATCAAGGTAGTTAGTAGTAGTGGGGAGCTGGAGTTGGATGGAGTAGAGCTGGGCAATGACCCTATGTGAGCCTTTCTTTAGAAGTTTTTACATGCAATGGGAAATGATGATGTTATCAAATCAGGGAAATAACCCTTTTAAGTTATGCTTTTATCCACTATATATGAATTTTATTCAAATATTAGATAAGTCCAATAGAATAGGTCCCAATATATGAATCCATTATGCCCCTATGACCACATCACATCCCCCTAAGGGTAAGAAAAACATATCTAAGTGAAGAGTGTAACACACATTATGAAACTTACCTCTACATGGAAATTTTCACCCATTAATAATAATGAATTTGAAGATATAACAAGGTTGTATAAAGTAGTCTACATGCTTAGCAATGTGGGGATCAATGAAATTATGAGTGATTCTAGAGTCAATGAGAATTATGAGAGGGATATTTTTAAATAACCCCTTGACATTCATGGTTTCATGGTGGTAAAACTTGATAGTTCATGTAGAGAGATATTAAGTTGAGTCTATTGACTTATTGAGTCCTTGGAAGGGCTTTGTTTTGCTTGAGCATCCTAAAATTCTTGGATATTAGGCTCATTGTCTTGCTCTCGTGATGATTCCACATCTAGAAAGTATAAATTTTGCAAGATGAACCTATGAAATTTAACCCTTTTTTTCATCACATTTTTAAGATAATAATTTCTCCTTATGATTCCACATCTCTTCCTTAGTAATGCACTTGATCGGTGTGGTTGTGGCTAACTATTGGTTCATTATGTTATTTACAAGAAGAAAGTGGGAGGTTGACGCTGCACTGAGAGTTTATCTTTTAATAACTTATCTAAACCCAAGGCATCCATCATGTTATTAGGATTAAAATTTTTCACCTATTAGTGGATTGTATATTTGATGTCACTAATAAAAAAAGTCTTGAATAAGTCATCTGATAACCCTTCAGTGTAATTAACCAATTTCTCAAGTTCAATATGATAATCATGAACTGTGCATGTTGGAAAGAGTTTGATGAGATATCTTATAAAGTACTCAAATGCCAAGGGACCAAACCTACCCAAAATTAAGGATGTAAATTTTTTCCAATTGAGTTCATCATTAGACTTGAGATACCTATGGTACCATTGGAATGTTTTTTGTTCCAAGTGGAAGGAAGAAATTGGGACTTTGTTTACAAAATAAGTATTATGAAGGTTGAATAATTGCTTAGCTTGATATATCCATATTGTAATATATGTATGATTAAATCATGAAAAGTCTAGTTTTGGCCCACATAAATATGTGGGGAGAAGATAAAATATTCTTTGAATATGACTCCTTATGTAATTTGTTGAGCAAAATACTATTCTATTGATTTAATCCACTCACCATATCAGCTAACTAAGTGACTTGGGTTTTCAATATTGTAATTTATTCCTTTATGATCTTTGTGTATTCATAGGTGGTTATCATAACCAATGTTTTTTTTTATAAACTAATTTTTTCTTGGTTACTCCTACCAAAATTTTATTAAAAAGTGTGCAAATTACCAACTATTCTCAACTATAATCACTTTAATGATGGTCTTCTAAAATTGTTATGTTGGATATGGGTCCTAAATTTTTTCAACTACCTAAGGATTTTAAGGAGTCTCTCTATCCATTAATTCTATTTGAATGAGTACCACTCTCCATAAAATTTCTAGCCATAGATTTACCCCTAAGAGACAATTATTGTTTTACCTCATGGGTGAAAACTAGTCAATTAGGATGGGGTCATTTCCCTTTTTATTGGTAAGTCCTCTTAATGGGCCAACTACTTTGGGATTCCTATGGTAATCCTCACAATGAGTTATAAGGATTATACCCAAGTAATTTCCATAGTTATGTAGAAGGGTATTTACCTTTATCAAAACCTATAATGAAGATGTATAAAATAGAGGCAAGGAAAAATATTTTTGTAAATGGTGTAGCTCCCAGAAATCCACTGCTAAAAAAACTTCTCCAAAATCTACTGTAGGCCAAAAGAGGATCTAATACCAGATGTGAGTGACCTTATGCACATATTTATGAGATACAAAAAATAAATGAATAATGAAATTAAATTTTGAAAATAACTCAAAATAACCTTTAGATCATAGGCCACTTTGAGAAGGCAACTTCCTTTGAACAAGCATAATATAATAATATTCATGGATGCCTTCATTAGGCCTCAAAACTTACTTAAATACTAAATATACTTCAAAAAAAACTAATTCCTAGAAATTATGGATAATTCAAATATGATAAAGGGATGACTTACAAAGCATATGCATCCATAATGACTAATACACTAGTAATGAAAAGAGAAGGGTAGGATATGCATTCTTAACATATATCAACAATAGATTTGAGTAGTTTTGCACCATAGAGGGGATTGATTTACAATATAAAATTAATTATAGTATTTCACAGGATGGAGTTAGAAAATGTAGGAATAAATCCTTGAAAGAGATGGATAGATGTATGATTCACTCTAAGTCCTTGGCACCTTAGTATTGGGCCAAAACTATTAATTTTGTTTATTATATTCAAAAAATGATTCCTCACAAATATTTGAAAGGCATAACACCCTTTTAATTTTCAAATTAAAGGAAGCCTAAATTTGATCACTTTAGGGTTTTTAGATCTCTAACTATGGAAAACATACCAAATAAGATATGCAAAGCTATGGAACCTCAGTCCAAACTTTGCATATTTTTAGGTTATCTAGATGGTGTCAATGGGTATCACCTTATACATCCAACCACACATGATTTATTCATAAAGAGAAGTTTTCATTTTCAAGAGATTCCCAAAGACTCAACACTTAACACTTCTCTTTCATTAGATTCACTTAAATTTGATGATTCTTCTTCTGACTCAGATCATTTAGAGTAGGTTCTTGAGCTAGGGTCTTTTCCTTATTCTTTTAGTTCTAATAGTGATGATAGTGATAGGGAGTCTTATACATACACCTATAGTCATGTTTTAGAGGATGAGGATTCAACACCCAACTTCTTCACATCTAGGCCCCTTTAGGCTAGGCAAACATTACAAAGTGAAGGTATTTAGGCAAGGGATATAATAGATGATAAACATACTCAAACATATTATTAGAATGGTCCACATGCCTTATTTACTTTAGTTTTGGATCCATAAACATTACAAGAGGCTTTAGGCATATCTAAGTGGGATAGTGCTATGAAGTAAGAATATTATTCCTTAATAAAAAATCACACTTTGGATTTGAGTTCACTTCCTAAGGGAAAGAAGATGGGTTGATGTAGGTGGATATATTAGACCAAGTTTATAATAGATGGGTTAGTAAATAAGTATAAGGTATGATTGGTCACTAAAGGTTTTTCATAGTTAGATAACATTAACTACTTAGAGACCTTTACACCTATTACAAATATCACTTTGATTGAACTCACACTAGCTATATCCATAACCCATAGTTGGTATGTGCATCAGATGGATGTGAAGAGTGATTTCATTCACCTAGACCTTTAGGAGGAGATCTACATGGAGTAGCCACATAAGTTTATTTAGGATTCATCCTTAGCTTTTAGACTTAGAAAATCCATCTATGGCCTCAAAGATGACCCTTAGTCTTGGTAATCCAAGATTTATTCTTTCCTCTTTACTTTAGGTTTCACCAAGTGTCATTCAAACCCTAATGTATAATTATTATGATAGGATGACTCTTTAATGATACTAGTCCTTTATGTTGATGATCTTTTAATCACCAAGAGTTCCTTATCATCTACTATAGTGGTGAATATAGGTGTATAAGATATATTTGACATGAAAAACTTGGGTATTATGCATTACTTTCTCAATATCAATATTTCATAGTCCAATTTAGGGATTTCACTTGCACATCCTAAGTATACTCTTAATTTTTTGGCTCAATTTCACATGGCTAATTATAAACCATATCTAACTCCTTTTATATCAAGATTCAAGCTTGAGACTGACTATTCTACACCTTTGGTCAATGCTAGTCAGTATCAATAACTTGTTAGCAGTCTTATTTATCTAACTCACACTAGACCCAATATTTCATATGCAGATTGAATTGTCCCCATATTCAATAAAGAACCCCATGAGATTCACTAGAAAGTAGCTAAAAGGATCTTATACTACATTCAAGGCTCTTAGAGATTTGGGATTATTTATAGATTTGGTATAAAGGCTGACTTGGTTGGTTTTATCGATTCAAATTAGGCAAGTGATACTCATAATTAAAATTCCACTTCAAGTTATATTTTTTTATTTGGTTTATGGTCTAATTAATTGTTCTAGTAAGAATAAAAATGCTATTGCTATATCCTCTATAGAGGTAGAGTACAAGGGAGATATTAACACAACTACTAAGGTTATTTATCTTCAAAGGATTTTATTTGAGTTTAACATTCCTTTTAATCAACCCACCATAATCTATTATGAAAACCAGAGTACTATAAAATTATGTAGGAATCTAGTACAACACTAGCAGACAAAACACATTGAGATTTACATGCATTTTATTTGGGAGATTATTCATGGTCAGGTCATCAACTTTAGATTTTGATAGTCTTCAAATTATATTTCCAATATCTTTAACAAACCCTTCACTAAGAGCAAGTTCATTAATCCATGAGATATTCTTGGGGTGAGGTCTACATCAATAGTAACATAATCTTTAGGTGGAATTATAGCCTCTTCACTTCTTCTATGTCTCTCTTTTTTTGGGGAGTTTTCCCCTTTTATATGATTTATGAGAGATTACTTTGTACATGGGTACCTCATCAAGCCTACTTGATAGGACCCATTTGTTTTTAAAAATTCCCACCTAAGTTGTGCTTATGGAGGGGTTTTATTTTTTTCCATATTTATTTATTATGGAATTTTCCCCCTCACTTGGATTTTTCTTAATTTCATGGAGAAGCTTGCTTATGAGTGTAGGTTGATTAGGTGGCAAGGAAGTAACTCCCTTGAATGGATATTTATAGTATGGGAGTTACTCATCTACTATTGGCCCTGTTGACCACATTCTGTGGAGTTACTTGTGTATTCTGAGGGTTTCTTGACTACTTTTTGTAGAGGAGTTACTTTCTTACTTTCTTATATGTACTCATCTCATTTGAGAGATTTTCAACTTAATGAAAGACTGGGTTTTGGTCCACTTGATTTTTTATCTCTTGTAATATTATCTTTGAGTGATTTCATTTTTCTTCAAAAACATTATGGTGTGTACAAGATTCATCTCATGTGATCTTGACCTTGCATTTGCATTATCTGGAACTAGAGACATATATGATATAATAAAGACATGATGCATAAAAAGATTGAATATATTGTTTAGGATCACCCTTGCCATCATAAAATGTGAACTTAGGTGTAAAAAAGCAATGGGGAAGGGGTGAAAAAATATTTTAGGTGAAAGAAGGTTATGCAACACCTCTTGTGAATAAATAACATAAGGTGACTTCATATAATTTTGATCAATATTTGTAAACTTGGTTTACCAAAGTTTTATAGTTTTAATAAGATAATGCACATTTTAATCATTAAGGTTTGAAGTTTGAGAATTCACCAAAGGAGGTGTACCCATAATTTGAGTTAATATATGCATTGAAATAAGTAACTATGTTGAAGTGCCAATGTTTCCCATGGAGGATGTAAAAATAGTAGGATTTGTTTCAAGAACTAATGGTGTAAATACATAACCCACACCCCCATGAGAATTATGAGGCATTGATGTGATCAAGGGGAGAGTTATTCGTATGGAATCAGTTGTAGTATCCCCTAATAATTCACCATCACTAGGTGAGGATGACTTAGGCTTGACATGTTTACTAATTTCATCTCTTGTAACATATAAAAATGCATCCATTAAGTCCTTGTTATCATTGAAATGAGTGACTAATGCTTAATTATCTTCTATTTGAATATGAGTAACATTTTCCTTTGCTTACAAATGAAAAATTTAGAATTTGAAAAAGTAATTTACAACAATCATAAAAATAGAACAAAAAACCCTAGGTCAATTTAGGGTTTGGATATCAAATGTCAAGTTCACCAAATGTTTAACCCTAAATTTAGATATGTGTGGATTATCAAGGGTTAATGGATATTATATTATATTTTTCACAAGGATGGTGAACTAATCTAATGAGTAGGCTAATTAGTATAAACTTAGATAAATAATATTTTGAAGTTGTACAACTAAGATTTCTAAAAATAATAAATTATAATCATTAATATATATTAACATAAATAGGAAAAAATTATACTTAGCTAGTTTACTATGTTCATGTAGGTATAAATTTGAATAGGATGGAATTGGACTAGAAGACAATCTTGGAATAATTATCAAATTCCAAGAATATTCTTTTTGTGGCCTTGGATGCTTACATCAAATCTGGATAGTTGCATTGATGTAAGTGCCTAACTCTAACATAGGTATCCTATATAGAATATTGATGAGATTTGTATATGACCAACTAGAGCCTTATGGGTTTCCTATCAAATTTCTTATAATGTATTTAGATCATGTCATAATTATTTCTCTTTGTCAAATGATCAAATCCTAGCTTCTTCACCCTTGGAGTGAGTATGGGAAAAATGGGTTAGTGGGTTCATGGTGTTGAGCTACCCTAATGATCCCTCTATCAATGGTCACTAACTACATAAACAATAATTCAAAGAGGTACTTAGACTTATGTAATTAACCCTATGTGTTATCTCATGTGTGCATATGGATGCAATGTGTAATAAACATGGATGTGCAATGACCTTACTTATAACTTAGAAAATATGGCTCGTGGGATACTCTTTTAATGTTTTATACTTATGGAAATACTACTCCTATGACTCATATGGAAAGAGGGATGAATAGGGTGAGTTTTCTCACTTGATTGCTTGATTGAGTACTTCTTGGTAGGTTTCCTTGTGAGTTTTACATGATTTCCATGTGAGGATTGGATGAGGGTTGATCTTGTATATATACCAATATATTTTGAAAATATCTCACACTAAATCACTTAGGCAAAAATTTAGGATACATTTAATTTTCAAATTGGATGAATTTTGGGCAATAGACTCTTTGTAGGAAAAGTGGACACTTGCATTAATGCGAGTGTCTATCTAGGATACAAGTGTACAAGAAGCTAGAAAATAGGTACATGTCTAAAACTGGTAGTGAAGAATAATAATTAGGATTACATATTTTTTCATGGTATAGAATGCCTAGTCATTAGAATAAAAATGGCCAAACTAAGAGATAAGAAATTTAGGCACAAAAATATAGTGAACATGAGCCTTTTAACTATGGGTAAGTCTATAATTGAAAGGTACAACCATGATGGATATTTTAAAAGTGTACAAGACTATATTGCTACATAAATCATATTTTAGTATCTATAATTGAGTAGTGGTGTAGGGAAAACAACATTCCAAAAGATTGCCCACCAGACACTTATTATATTTTAATGTAAATTAGTGGGCTAATATTTGATTACACACCAACTTGAATAATCTAAGTTTGTATTGTATGTATCAATTTATCCCCACATGTTAAAATAGTACTATACTATTTTAAAATCCAAATCCAATCCAAGTTTAAAAAATCTAAATTAAGTCCAAATCAAATCAAATAAAAAGCTAGTATAATCCAAATCACGGCATATAAACATCCATTTTAACACAATATTAGAAACCCAAATAATCCAAATCTAATTCTAGCAAACCCATTCCTAAATCAAGACATGATAAATAATTTCCAATAGATTATCCAAGAGGTTTCCAACCTAACATCTCTTCTTAGCCCTTCATCCACCAATCTAAAATCCAATGTTTCATAATATAACCATCATGCATACACTACTCATAAGGCCCCTAAACCATACAGATTCAAAATCATCCAAACCCATCAGAGATTACACTTTAATTTGGTTCATAAGCCACATCAACCTAATCATATCATAATTTTTCTACTTCAAATAACATCATATATGCAAGATCTAGGTATATCCAAGTCTGAGAATCAACCATTAAGGAAATTCTACTACCTCTTTTGATTACACAATCAAAATTATTCCACTTCCATTGACCAATTCCAAACCATCATTGGTCTACCCATGTTTGATAAAGGATTCATATTTGATGAGATAATCATTATTCAACCATCTTTGATGGACCACCAATCTTTGATGATCCGATCATTGATCTGACACCATATTTGATTAACCACCCATATTTAAATAAACCATCCTAAACCAATCCATCTTCAACCTGTAAGACGTACTTCAATTTCTTTACCAAAATGACATAGTCATAATCTTTTACCTACTCACTTTTGACCAACATATAATACCCTCTGTTGACCCATTAATCTATCTCTCATCACATTGAACTATCTATCACCTAACACCACATGCCTCAAGTGACCAAGATCTTGTAAATAATATAATACCAAATGATTTCCTTGTGCATAATCCCATCCTAAATATAAAATCAACATCAACATACTATCAGTTCATAAAAAAACTTAATTTGTCAATCCCACCTCTTCATAGGCAAGGTACTCAATAGCCACAATCACTATTGGGTACATGGAGACAACATCTTGGCTTATTTCTAAAGTAGTAAATATCTAATTGTAGATAATATATATATATATATATATATATATATATATATATATATATATGAACTAAAAAGGTATAATCCTCAACTTTCATGAGTAGAGAATCACTAAACCTATCCATATCCATGTACATAAAATCTCCCATGACATTGACTACAAAACATTTATAAATCATCATAAATATGTTAACGACACTTTCATGGTCTATAAATAAGCCTCATTCAACATTGAAAAAATATTTGTTCATAGTTCCTATGAGGACCATTATACCACCAATCCTTTTATTGATGCCATGAATCCTTTGCCCATCTTGACATTAAATCTCCTTTACCCATTTATTAATAATGAAAAAATCACATATTATTTGATTTCCACCATAATTAAGCAATCACATAATTCATAGAGCTCCCTCCATTCCACTATATTGAAATTAAATCTCCTACACCCATTGATTAAGATTGATAAAATCATATACCACAAGTTTTAATCCATAACAATAAAACAATTATAGGATTAATGACTAAAATCTAGCCAGGAGATCATAAATAAACATAAACATATTATCCTAGTGAATAAAAACTATTCCTCATTCAAAATGAATCAAACAATCCAACAAATCAAAATTCAGAATCAACATCCCCTAGTGAAAACATCTTTGAGGCACTTTAAGACAATATAAATAAAAATCAAAGTCCAAAAAATTAAGAAGATAAGTCCCTTGGTGAAAACCTTTTGAGGCACTAAGGGATGAAGATATCAATCTCCCTCATACATCACTAAAATTGTATGATGAGTCAACATCATTTATTGAAAACACCATCAATGCAAAAAAAATCTCTTGATCATTTAAATTGTGGTTAATATTAATATTGTGGGATGAGATATTATTGGTCCTAGTCACCCTTCACATCATGACACATAAAGCTATCCCCATGAGCACAACATCACTCCAAATCCTTCACACAACCAACACATACACTCCATCCAATACACCTTCTAATTCACCTTCCTTGGAATCTCCTTCTATCGTAGGGGCTATTATGACATCCTAATAAATTTGGAAGAAGCCAACTTAGAAATAAACAAAGTTTTTGAAGACATATCTGTAACACATAATTGAAAGGTCCAATGCTACTCCAGTAAAATTATAAAAAAAATAAAAAAAAACATAAATAAATCATCCAATGGCGAAAACCATTTTTATGGCATCTTGGGCAAGTACCATGATGAAAATGAACTATCTACAAGTACCCTACAATAAAGGGAAAAATATAAATCAACTTCATAAATTAAACCCCATTCATTTCCATCCTATCCATCCCTACCATGCTCAAATTTAACCTATCCTACCCAACTCTCTTCCCATTTGACATTAATAATGAAGTGGAATAAGTCTTAAGGCATGTCTTGGAAAACATCTTGGTATATCAATTGAATAATATTTTAATGATTGAACACTTAGTGCCCACATGACGCAGTCCTTGGAGTTTCTATCCTTAATCACTTTCTTCCAATTTTCCAATCCCTAATGACTCCTAATCCTTTCCTATATATCATTATTCATCCCTAATACTCTTATATCCATCTATAATCATCACTAATCCATTCCTATCCATCCTTATTCATCCCTAATCAACCCATTTCCATCCCTAATCATCCCAATATACTCCTTCATAATCCCTATTCATTCCTAAGCATCATCATGAATCTCTTACATCCACTATCAATACATTCTTTAGTGATAAAAAATGTGTTACCTTTATTGGTACCCTAATCACTCCATCACCCCTCATCGTCCCTTATCACATCCCTAACATTATCTTGAATCAACTCCATCCATTTGCTTCCTACCCATCCCTATGCATATAAAACCATCCTACCATATTTATATCCTCCATACTTATACAAAACCATACTCAACCATACATACCATCCTCATATACATCCTATTGTTCCCAATCCTTTCTTTCTTTTCAACCTTATTAAGGAAGTGGAAAAAGTCTTGAGACTTATTTGGGAAACATCTTGGTATATCCTCAATATGGTCCGTACATGACATGATCCTTAGATCTTCCTAATTATCCTTAGTCCTCCCCAATCAATTCTTATTTATCCCTAATCATCCTTAACATATTTGTATCCATTCCCTCATTATCATGCATTATCTCTATCACTTCTATCTAGGGTGCTAGAACTATTTTTTCATTTTCTAATTAACCTTTGTATATACACCAAACCCCAAAATCCTAAAATTTATATAATATACAAACATTATAAAATATAAAAAATCCCCAAAACTTTATAAAATACCAAAAATTCAGAAAAATATAAAATATAAAAACAATACAAAATAAAAAAATCCCTAAAAATTAAAAAATTAGAAAAATCTAAAATAAAAAATAATATAGTCCATGAATTTGATTTTATGTTTTTGTGTGTGCTTGATTTTATTTTTAATTTTCTTATCGATTCTTGACTCAGTCCATATGCATATTAAAATAGTGACATCATATTTTTTCATATCATGGTGTATCCTATATATAAATAATATTTTCAAACTTTATCAATCATTGATGCTTTCTATATTATAAGAACCCATCAAGTCTCAATATTTATAAGTGTATGCCTTAAGGGGTGCACCAGGAAAGGGCTTGGTAGACTATTGGTACTTTGAAGGATTGTTGTCCCTTTACTACCACTTTCTCTCTATACAACCACCTCCTAAGAAAATTTCTCTAAGCTTTGCCTCCTATTTTTCACCCTCCTCTATTCATTTTTTTACCTTTATTAGTCCTTCTTTAGCCTAATATACTTTTTGATAGTTTAAAATACACTATCAAACCCATCTACCCTATGCTCTAATTGAAAAAACTCATTTAGAGTGTAGGTCAAAACTTAGCTAACATAGACTAGGACCTAGTTTGTTTTTGTCAATAATGATACAGAGTCAATTGGGTCAACCCTAAAAGATAAAATTGTGAAAAGGATTAGGGTTAGACTCAAATCTATATAAACACACACTCATTTCATCATTTATTAGGAAGAGAAGAGAATAAGAAGAGATATATACTAAAAATCTACTTATCCACCATTCTACTTGAGGAACATAGCTTAGGATTTCATACTTTCTTTGGAGATATGGATCTTGTCTTGTGGAGATGTATTTTGGATGCATAGATAGGTTGTGTAGTCTATAAATGACTTGTCTTTGTTATCCTTAAATAACACAAAAAACCTCTTGTGAAACATCTTGGCTAAGGGAGAGATTGAGCCTCAATGGGTTTGTCTTCAAAGGTAAGTATTCCTAATTTTATTCTTCCTTTGTTAGAGTAGATAGATATGAATTTGTACTTCTCTCCCATGCATTAGGATTATGTATACATTAACATGAGTATATGTCTTATATACATGTTTAATTTTAATGTTTATTACCCCCACTTTATTCCACAAGCTTTGGTGATCACTAGATTAAAATTTTAGTTTGCTTTTGTCATTTGTATGTTAGTGAATAAAAAAAAATAGGACCCAATTAGGGTTATTACATATTTTTTCTTGACTAGAGGCTTTGGAACCATCCCTAGTGATATTATTATGGTAAGATATCCCTTAGCTAGCTATAGTGGATCCATCTTGGTCATAACCCCAAATATCTAATGTATCAACAATCAAAAGTGTAAGTAGGATTTATCTTCTCTAGACTAGTATTAATTTATAGATCAGTTGAATTTCCCTTTACATACATTTTGGTGAACATGACATGAATCTAAGCCTTTTAGGTTTTATTTAATTCCATAATTTGTATCATTTTATTATATTTTTCCATATTTTTTTATACTGTATTGAACTAATCAATATAGTTATAGCTTTTTGTGTGCAGGTTTAACACACAGTCACTTCATAATAACTCTATTACGTTTATGCAAGTTTTCATCAACTACAGGTTACTCGATCGATCAATTCGACATAATATTATCCAATCGTAAATAATTTTCTAGAAAAACTATGTCAAACCATTCATATGTATTTTAATACCAAGTTTTTTGAAAAGATCTATGATAAACTTGCAAAAAAACAATAGATATTGCATTTTTAAAACATTGTAGGGATCATAGAGTTTTTCCTTATTGACATAGTTTTAACAAAAAAATATTTGCTATTGTATGGACTTTGGAAATATCAAGTCTTTGACAATATTATTATTTAATTCTAGATTAGCATACATTTTTGAATAGATCAAATCTATCTGCTATTTGATTCTAGCAACATATAGGTCAATAAACACTATCAATCAGGTTGACTCAGTTATTCTTCTTCGACATACAAGGTTTTATAGAACTTGGTTGAACCAATCTATCCACTTTATAGAATTTGAAATAATTAATTAAGCACTATTACCTAAACATTTTCAATCTAAATCATCTTCAAACCCACTAAGGTTCCTTTCTCACCTCTCTCTATCATTTAAGGTCTTCTTTTAGTTCTATTTTCACAAGTTAGTAGTCTTCAAAATTGTAAACCTACAACTAACTAGGTTGATCTGATCAATTTAGTTCTATAGTCTATATTTTGTCTAAGAGACATAGTCAACTTATTAAACTCTATTCTTAAATTCCTTATTTATTCATAATAATAATGACCTAGTTGACTCTATTCTATATTATTTGCATATAGTGTCATATGAAATAATTTTATACTATTATTATTATCAAGGAATTAACATCTATTTACTATTAATTAATTCACATTTCCTTTTTAGTTATTTTCATGATTAGAGTAACTCACATAGTCTAAATAAGTAGTTTTTAAAATTTACATTTTAGTTACACTATTCTACTCTTTTCACACACTACCAAATCACTTGACATTCCAACAACATTTAAAAATTTGTATTTCCAAGGTCTACATACTTGGATTTCATCACCAAGGTGGAAGCTAACTTGGTTTTTTGGCCAAGTATAAATACGTGGTTAATGGTATATATTGGAAAAACACCCAGCACCCTTATCTCTATGGGATAATAAAATGAGCGGGTAGGCCCCAATACCAAGCTAGTACAATTGCCAATATAGATCTCTTTCAACCCAAACATCTTGAAACCAACTTTAGACTACTTTCTTGTTACCTATTTCAGCCAACTTTCTTATCACATTAAAACCAAAACTTTCTAATAATCTAATAAATTTCAAACTAGCATATGAATTTAAATTACCAAATAGTACAAATCCTATCATATACCATTAAAATGTCTAAGTATATTTGAAACATGCAAATTATAAATCAAATTCACTTTAAATATTTAATTAAATAAGAAAATTACATTTGCACATCTTCAGAAAAAACAATGATATTGACATGAATCTAACAACCTTTAGTCAACATAGCGTAAAGTTCAAATTAACAACCCTACATTAATATATGCACATCTAAAATTCATAAAATCAATTCAAATCTTAACATCATAATAGAGATTTGAGGAATCAACCATGATAACAAAGAAACAAACAAAAATGAGATAATTTTTGTATAATTCTATTACTTGTATTACTTGCTCCAAAATTTACACAAATGTTTTGCTCTAAAAACTTCTTCCCTTTTTACAATGATAATACCACCTTTTATAGGTTGCAAGATCAACCTATGAGGTATGTCACTTAGTGATTATCAAATGAAAATTAGACAAGTGTCAAGGATAGGTGTCTTTTTACAAATATTATATAACCATTTACGCTTTTTGAATGTAATTAACCTATAAGTCATATGCATTCACGTAACACATGTTTTTAAAAAATAGTATATTCTTTCTTACATGATGTACATGTTTTTATACAAAATAATATTCCAAGTTAATTTAATTGATTTTGAGATGCCCCTATAGCTGTAGTATTTTTCTTTTGAACCAATATCTTCATAGATTTATAATATTGTTTGCCAATCAACTTGAGGATGATGATTAGCTCTATGAATAACTCCTCTATTTATCCCACCAAATATTTAAAGAATTCATCTATTATGTCTGAGGATTCTTTAATTCTCCTAGAATCACCAATATTCTCATTTACTAATAAAATCATGTCCAAGATACATTTTTGGTTAGCCCCTACGGTTCCCTTATTTCTATCTTCGACTTGATTGATAAACTCAGTAGCTCTTTGCTAGAATTCTCCATCAATTATTAAGCTTGTTTGACTTGGGATAGTTGGATCCTTAATCAAACCTACTAATAACTATATCATCCTATGCTTTAATTGTTTGAAATATCTTAAAAGACCTTCCATGCATTTAGACCACTTATTCATGTCCCTAACTTTCTCTATCAAAATTATCATAGCCATATTCAGGTGTGATAGGCTGACTATTTTAATTTCAAGAATCTAGCCTTCCATTAATACCTTGATCAATTCCTTTAATTTTTAATCTAAGGCTTGCCATTGGCTAACTTATTTCATAGTGAGGGTATACTATTTGATCACTATGTCTAGTTTGGACCTTATTGCTTTAAAATAACTAATTGTATCATAGATAGTTATCTCAAAATTATTGACAATATATATTAGAACTAATAGAATGGATTGCTCTTCCAGATTCTTCTTATCTTTTTTTAACCCTTTGATTATATCTTATAACCTATCTACCTGAGATTGTGCTAGCTCTAGAACATCTTCTTCAAATATAGGATCCTCCCCTAGTCTCTATTCTCTCTTCTGGGTTATATGGACTAAAGGCTCAACCCTTTGGTGCAAAAATTCCTAACCTCCTTTCATGACCACTATCTCAGTGACTCTTTATAAGACTATATAAATTGGATCATATATGACCCCAATTGAAGACTCACCCATATGTTTGATTGGGACCTCTGATTGTAACTAATTTATTGATTGACTTAGAGTAACAAGTCTCTTTTCTTATTCATCTTAAAAAGTTAAGATCCAAGGCTTCAACTCCTATTATATAAGGATGTATGTAGTCTTTATTATAGCCCATAGATGATAAGTAGTAGGTAGATTCTCCATTATTATTTCATATATGAGCCATTCAGGTATATTTGGTCCATATATTAGATTTTCCTCACTAAATAAGTTGACATCCTTCAAAGGTGGTGTGATGACCACTTTTCTTTGCCTTTGAGACGTTACATTCTTAGCATTTCACTTGGGAGAATAAATGACTACCAAGTCCAATGACTTTTCATTTCCTTTTTATTACTTAGCCTCTTTAACCTTGTTTTCAACTAAATTTGTGTTTGACTTATATATCATGGATATCATTTTTAATGCATCTTCAATAGATTCTTGAGGATCTAAAGCTATCATATGAACCTCCTATAGAGGCAAATCTTTATCTGCTATTCTAGAAGATTCATAGACTAATGAGCTTTAATAAAATTCTCTTGGTCTCATTTATTCAAGTCTATGCTATATTTATATATCTATTGGTGGAATCTTAGAAGAATCAACATCTATCAAATTATATTTTCTTGAACCAAGCTGCTATCTATCTTCCATTTTTTGATCTCTTTATAATCTGGAATTAGGTTTTATATTGTGTTATTTTATCCTTATAGTGACCTCATAGTAGGTGGTTTCCTTGGTGTATAAAAATTCAAATGCACTAGGTTCATGCTCATAAGGCACAACCAAGATACCTTTGATCTTCAAATGTTTGTTCACTCTACCATAGGGATCCCATTGTCTATGGTCATCCATCTATAGATTAAAATAAATCTTGTGTTTTGAAGTAGCTTCAATTTGGTCCCATTACCTAAAAATGGTTCTACCAATCATCATGGGAAAACTATGGAGAAGTCCCTTCCTCTTTGTCTTACAAATCCCATCTATTCCATTGAAGAGTTCGTATGCAACTTCTTGTTCTATTAATTTGTATGGCACATGTATTGGTAGTTTGAGGGGGATACTTTGGGTTCCCTTTATTATAATAATAGTGAAATCAAGATATATCCATATTTCTCCCATTGTCTCAATGGATTTCTTGATTAAAGGACTTACTCTGATCATGAGGAGACCATTAATGGATTGTTTCAATGCAAGATATACACAGTCACAAATAAATTGAATATGGTCCCTACATTTATAAATATACAATTTTGAATAGTATTGGGATGTAGTTTGGGTACCATTAGGGGACCACTCTCTTTGCTTAAGTATTTTAGTGGTGGCATATAGGGAATCTAACAAGTATGACATCATGAATAATTCAATCCTCTTCTTTGTTTTAATCCCATATATCTACCTAGTCAAGGAAATACTAATGATTTCACCTAAAGGAAGAACCACCACTTTTTAAATAATGAAATATACCATAGGAACCCATATAGGTTCTACATGTGTTATATGTGCAAATACATATAGCTTTTTTAACATGGTCATGACTATTCTAACTCCAGGTCTGAATTAGCTCACAAGGATTTTTTTGTTGGGATCCACAATGACATTATCACTATTTTCTAATCATTTTACTTGGATATCCATCATGGTATGATTTTGGGCCCATATATTGATGGAGGCTAGGTTTATTTTTGGCCTAGGTAATTTATAACAAGACTCAAAAGTAACACGAGAGATGTATGCCATTTTCCTCAAACTAGGTTAATGAATGAGCATACCCTTGTCAATTTTAGCATCTTTGAGAATAGGACTCAAGATATCAATATAGTGTAATACCTCTAGTTTAGTAGTATTATAATGGAGTCTTGTCATCTGAATTACCATGATGTCATCATAGAGTATCTTCATAAGGAGAATATTCTCCTCTTCCTTAGTCAAAATTCCCTAGTTCTAAATGGTCCAGAATAAACTTGAGTAATTATTATTTCTAGTGTTTAATGAAGAAGAGACTAATTTTATGTCTTTGAATACTCTACCCTCTAAATATAATGATAGGTATAATTCAACCACTTTCTTTAAAGTAGCTTTGTATGTTTCCATTGTTATAATCCTAATTAAATTATCCTCTTGCAAATGATAATTCAACTCTCTCAACTCAAAATAGTGAATCCAAGAATAATTTAGGGATTTTCCATACATCTTAGGGATTTTTAAAGGTCTAAATAAGTTTTAATGGTGGTAAGTGAGTTTTAAAGATGTGATTTTATGACTTAGAACATATTTGGATCTTGTATTTATACATTCACATGCTTGGGTCTAAATAATATTTTGATCTGACATGTTTTCCTATGTGGCATCCACTTTCCACAATGCTTATTTATTTTTAAAATATGATCATTATTACTTTGGACATGTGTCATCATCTTGTGGCCCTTGGAGATTTGATTAAATTTTCTTTGTCAATCTCTTGAGGATTTTTCTAGCCTTGACTTTCACCATGACCATCAATCCTTGATCTAGGGTTCTGAGATTGTGACACTTGGTATCTCCAAGGGCTTTCTATATATCCTACTATAAATCTTGACCTAGTTAACACTTTGATGCCATTTATGGCCTTTCATGAAATTTGGGATATTTTACTCCTTGACTCACTTCACACTCTTGATCCTTATCTACTTGGTTGAATGTATATCATTGATATTTGATCTATTTGATCAAACATGGGTGATTGATCTGCATCTAATTCATTTTGAGTGTGACACATGTCACCATTGCCTTCAATCTCAAGATCCTTTGACATATTAACTTTTTTCTCACCATTATATCTTTATCTATATGATTGAACATGTGCTTTCAATCTTTGATCTTGAATTTTTAACCCCAGTCTTTAACGTGGATCATCAATCATAATTTTTACATTTTACTATGCACCATTGATATTTGATCTAGGGAAATTTTACTTATTGACTCAGGTGATCACCCACGTGCCATTGATCTTTGATCTAATCAATTAAGGATTTGACACTTGGTATCTATCCATTTAATTTTTACCTATGAATATTAAAATCAAAGGATAAGGATTTGGGATATATAAAGACTCAACATAAATCTTAGACTAAAGTTTTAATGAATTAATAAAATCATCAAAGCTTAGGCTAAGGTTAAAGTAAGATTAAAATGTAAAAAAGTGACCTTTTGAAAATATGAACACATTTTAATAATAATTTAGGATAAATTAATTTAGACTAAGGTTTTAAACATTAGTTAAATTTGGATTCAAATGGGACCATATTAGTTAACCAATTAACGGTCAAATTAATCATTAAATCATAAATCCATGAACATTTGTTCATTCTAATGGAGACCCATTTATCCTACAAGATGGAAACATATGAGCCAAATGTTAGCAACATTAGATAAAATCAAATAAATCTTATGTACTAAAATATCAATGTAAGCTAGATCAAAACATGATATTCAATAATTCACTTTGATCAAGTTGAGTGCTTACTTTATAGCACAATTTGAAAAATTAAATAAGGGTCCTCATTTTTTAGAAATGGGGGTATGTTTACCTTAATAATACCCACACTAATACTCAAACCCATACAACTTCTAAGGCATCTTAATCTACTATTACATCTCAAATTATCAATGCCTTGTATAATGTTAACGTATCCCATGTTCCTCCCAATAGTCTAAATACCATTAACACTAATAAATCATTTAAAAAATTTAAATTAAATGGCTACTTTTCAAGATAATAGTGTGAATCAAATGATGAAAATACAAAACTAGCTAATGCATTTCCAAAATCATCCTTAACCTACTCAATGGGGGTTATAAAACCCTAATTCCCCCTACCCCTCCCCCTTAGATATGCACATGATAACCTTATACCACAACCAACACTTATTAACAAGGTTATTAAACACTTAAAAAATGAACCTCTACTTCCTCAAATTACAAAAATTGACAATAATTTTAGAAACCAATACAATTATTGGGTTAAACTCAACACCTTTTTGCCACCAAGATATTATCTAAAACCATTTTAAGTGATGCTATGTATTGGTATAATCAACTTAAAACTCAATATATCGCTAGTCTAAAAGACTTATTCAATGTATTTGTTCAATAATTCCAAACTAATGACCTTCCATGAAAAAAACTAGCTCATTTTATCAATTACAAACAATTAGAATATGAAATAGCACAAGTATTCATCAAACAATGTTTAACATTGTCTAATAAATTTGAGCATAAAATGTATGATGATAATCTATTTCATTTATTCACTAGTGATCTTCACTCCAAATTATATTTTCTTATGAGGACTCATTATACAAAATATTTAGAAAAAACCCTAGACCAAATTAAACATCAAGATTTTCTTATACAAAAATTCAAGCCTTTGTATCCTCCAATAGGGACCTAAATAATTATGATAGCTAAAAATAGACATTAAAATAAAAATGGTGTTATGAATACCTATGATTCCATACATAACATTCAATCCATTGCTCCAAGTAATCCCACGAAGCCTATTTTTTCATCATCAATTTCAAATAAATATCACCCTCATTCTACATTTTCTAACATAAATAATGTATATATCCATATGCCACTCTCCTTAGAAGATATTATAAAGTGTCTTCCTTGACCTTCACCATGAGATCTTGATCCTACTCACCTTAATAAACATTGGTATGATACACACAAATTTTATTGGTATAATTCAATTTGGGGCCACTCTCTTGAAACTTGTCACCAATTACGAAAATTTTCTATGGACTATCTTCTTGGACCTAATTTTGATCATGAATCACTCATAATTACACTTCAAAAATCTTATAAAGTAGTAACTAAGGCTCATAAAACTAAAACTAAACATGAATCCTTGAATTAAGAAATTATTCATTTAGTTATTTACAAGGATCACCTTCTTAATCATCACAATAATTCTAACCAACCTTCCACTATAAATAATGTTTAAATTCATGTGGATCCTAACATGCATGATGAGAATGTTATTAATATGAATAATATGTAGAGAGTAGTTTCATGTATCAATCATTCTCTAGATTCTAATTAAAATAATTTACAAAAGTTTTGTACTATTCAAGATTCTCACCCATCCCATCTCATGAATTGGAGCAATTAGAACCAATTATAATAAATTAAATAAATCCACAAATATCAAACCCAATGATAAAGTTAGATAATAATTCACATACTATTGATATAAATTCTACTCCTCTAAGACACCTCACTCAGAAATTCAAAAATATTTTATCATTGGTACTTCTTCCTCTCAAACACAAGAAGCAATTAATTATTCAACCACATTATTTAAGACAACACAATTATATGCAATTGGTAAACACACATTAACTAAAACTCAATTGAATTCCCCATACAAACATAAATTTTAATGCACTTTCAATACATCCTCAAAGGATTTACTTCAACACTATGCACCTTTATCCAAAAAAATTCTAATTTTCACATCTCCCATACCAAATAACTTTCTTATAACTCAAGTTAAATTCTCCTCATCATAGTAATTGGCTAATGAAACTTTTATTCAAAATGAACATCCCTCATTCCCCACCTATGGGGAAAGAAGCCACTTAGTCAAGATTTGAAGAAAAAATACTTTATTAACATGAATAAATATCTATCCATGTTGATGAAATGGTAGATACTTCTTTTTCATTGAAATTACCTATCTATTCAATGATTATTAATGAAATATTGCTTCATGAATATGATCCTCCATTTTTCATTAGCATCCAAATAGGAGATATTCAAGTTAAACGTGCATTAATAGATAAATGTTAAAGCACATGTGTCGCTTCCCTTCATTTCATTAAAACACTTAGATATTTTGAATGTACTCAAATTACATGTTAAGGATATGATAGAAGATAAATTCCTCCTTTAGGGTGTGTTTAGATTCCAGTCATAGTTCCCTCTATCACAGTGCATGCCAAAGTCATGATAATTAATTTCCCACTTTATTATAACATTTTACTCAGTCAACCTTAGACACACTTCATGAGAGTCGTAGCATCATCAGAATTATAATGTGTTAAGTTTCCCTATAATGGTGTTACATATAATATTAAAGGAGATACCAATCCTTAGACTTTTGAGAAATTCCAAGAACGAGGTGTTTTATAAATACCTACCCTTGAACCTTTACCTAACATATCATTTTGAAAATCATAATGCTTTAATTACCCTCTCAACTCTACTAGAGGTTACAATGGTCACCTCAAATTAATAAGAAACATACCACATAATCTCTTAGATTTATATGATGATGAACCGGATGAGATCAGTTTGAAAATCAAAACTTTTGATATCTCTCCTCACATAATCACTCAATTACCTCTTCCTCTATGACATTGGTCTCATAAAAAATAATTTGACAAAAATTATTATCACTCTAAAAAAAACTAAACACTTCATTCATTATGTATCTTTTATCAATAAAATCATTGACACATGTATTATTGATATTCACACTCTTAATTATGATTATGGTTATTATTTATATGATCCCTTTTTAGCTAGCTTTGCTCAGGCTAAAAATGTAGAGGTAATTAAATATCATTCTTCTTTATAACATTCTCTTACTTCTATTCATGTAGTTCCTTCTCCTTATATAATACTTAATAATAGTTCTTATGATGTTTACATGTCTAAGATGGAGCACACACACACTAATGCTACTCTAGTCACTACTAAGCCTCTTCATAGTATGCTTCTTGACCATAATATGATAGGACCTTACATTTTTACTATATACTTTGATCCTTCCAGCTTACTTCCTCCTAAGATGTTAGCTACACTACATTGACTGACTTTGAGATCATCTTTTGAATCAGAGTAACTTAGTCTTGATCTTATTTTGAGTTCTTTTCCTATTAGTGATCCATATTACCTTTCCCTAAGCTTGACCATCTACTGACCATATTATGATATCCACATAGTTTATGGTCATAGGGATAAGGATTTTTGTGTAAATTAGGAATAGTAAACCTTAGGCTCTACTTCTACCATAGATAGCTAACCTTCATAGTCTACTCCTAGACATACTTATTTATCTCTTGGCACACACATGAATTATTCTACTCATTACTAATAGTTTTACTAGTACATTGATACACTTCATCCAAATAAGGCACAATCTACAAACAAGAACCTACCTCATCATAATATACTTCTGAAATACATCCCTAAATATGGGGAAGATTATTATCTTTGGTGTTAGTGTACTACACATAATACAAATAGATTTTGAATACTACATCAGCACTTTCATGATTGTCCATGGTTGATGCCTTCACTGGTTCATTCATATATTCCAGAACATTCATAGACAAAGGCTTAACCTTATATGTATCCCACATTTACTCACATATCTAAGGATGTTTATCATAGTTCAACATTAATTTGTTACATTAATTACCCCTTGTAGGAACTACCCCATGAGCATCATTATTTATCTAAAATACCCACTTTCTCAATTGAGACAATGTGTCAATAAATCTTTTCATGACTCTAGAAAACTTGATGAAACTTTGATTAAATTCAAAGTATAATTACACAAGGATTTATCAGATTTTATGGATGTTGTTTGCCATGAAATTTATCAGTACTTATGAACACATCATGGTGTTTCATAAAAATATTTATTATAGTTTCATATGATTTGGATTATATTTGTGAACATATATTGATCTTATGTTTTACTTATCACTTGGAATTTTTTCATAGATTAATCTAATTTTCATTTATTTTTCCCCTATGTTTATTTAAGATTATTTAATTTTATGCTTTCTAATGTCATTTGATCCTCATTTTTTCTTTATTTTCCTTTCATATGAAGCACACATATGGTTAGTATTGAAATCTTACACTTGATTATGGGCAAGCCTAATTATTTAACAAGCTAACAAAATATCTAGGTATTTTGTATCCTATAGACAAAGCCTAAATCTTATCTATGTTTGTCACTTTTATCACTCATGTTTGGTTATTTTGAATCCATATGGAAGAGGGATAGAAAAATACATAATTTTTTTAAATACAAATAATTTAAATAAAAGGCAATGACAAAAAATAAAAAATAAACATTCAAAAGTCAAAATCAAACTAAAATACATTATTCATATATTATCATGTCTCTTATTCCTAATTGGAGCTCAAACTCCACAATTAGCCTCATGATAGAGTTGAGGTCCATTAGGGTGTGATAGTCTAACAAACTAGGATAACTGCCTCAAACTTCTATATCATGTTACTTTCTTATACAAGTACTCAATATTCATAGTAGACAAATGACTCTATAAGGGGTCCTGAGGATCAGAGGACATGTTATGGGAAGGTAGGCCCATTTTAATTTTATTGTATATATAACCTTCGTGAGATGATATTAGCACTACATTTATTCACCTAATTTTTTTTGTGTTTATTAAAAATAAATATCTGTAAAATTTGGCATCCAATAAATTCTTAGAACCTACCTATTTACATAGTATGTTTCATGCCTAATAAGGTCTATTACAAACACCTATGTCATGATTTTTGCATTCCCTCTTTCATTACAACATTTCCAATATTACTCCTTGATGAATATTTTTTGTTAGCTGATCATACCCCTTTGTTTCTACTTTTATGAGTTGTAATGTAAGACCTTGGATAGAACCAGGCCTTCCTCACAAACATTTCCTTACCCTCCATAAGTATTTCCCATTATTATTATTTACCTCATTGGTTTACCTTTTGTGAGTTTAAATTTAATAACTTGGATAGGGCTAGAATTTCCTCACAAATTATCCTCAAGTTTCATACCATGTTCAATTACAAAATAACCATATTTTTTCTAAATAACTAATAAACACAAACTCTTAAACTCTTTATTATCATTTCACTTTCTTTTTAACTTGTATCTCACATTTTTCAATTTATGATTTTATGTTTTACTCAATTCCCAACTTAATTTAGTGTGTTTTACCTTTATTTCATTATTTAAATTCAATTATTTCATGTTTTACATGTTTCCCAGCATGATTTGATGTGGTTTACATTTTTTTTCATTTTTGTCCTTTATTTATGTTTTACATGTTTCTCAACTTGAATTTGTGTGTTTTACATTTCATTCCATTTTTTATTTTTTTAATATTTTACACATTTTTTAACTTGATTTAGTGTGTTTACATCCTTTATTAACATTTTATGTGCTTCCCAACATGATTTAGTGTGTTTTAAGTTTTCTTTTTCCATGAGATCTAGTATATTTTACTTTACATTTTACATTTTTTTAACACTATTTTTAACCGTGCATTTTTTAACAATTGTTAGAATATAATCAAAATACATCATACATTTTATCATAGCATATATCAAAAATTAAATGCATGTGCTAAAAAATATGTACATCTATAATATCCATGAGTCATATATATATAGATCAAATGTTTGATATAATATTACATGATATAAGCATAATACAATATCATTTCTATAGCTATGGTCCACCCTACCTATTTGGTGGATGGGATACACTACTCATTGATCCCTAATACTACCCCCTTCAAATGGTAGAATTTAGTGACTCTATTTATGTACACAGGCCCTCAATATATCCTTATAAATTTTCCACTTGGCCTTCAACACGTGTTAACTCTCTAGATGTATCTAAATAATCATCACACTCCCCAGTTAGTGGCTACCATGCTCACATCTCTCCATCTCCTATTCCTAGTGGGAAATCTACTTGTGTTGTATCTCCTCATCTTCATATCTCTCATGTTGCCTCACCAAATAATCAAAAACAACTATAATAATCTAGGTAGAGGGTATGATAGGATAAATAATATATGTAATATCATGATATATTCACACATCATCTAGAAGATCATGATGTGCTTCATGTATTATCACAGACCATCTAAACTCCTCTTTATAAGTATCAATAAAACATAAACCAAATGTACATTAGATCTCACATATATATACAAGTCTCTTTAAATCATATATATAAACAAATATATATCTACCTATCCATAACATCATATACATTAACTACATATCAAAACATAAATCACTCACTAACAATAATATCTCCATTGGCTCTCTTGATAATTACCTTCACTAGGGAATGTCTCTGGTGTGCCACAAAATAGGCTAGAGAACATGAGCATGTCATGGTCGACTATGAATCTACTACTCTATAGACCACATCTCTATAATTTGTGCCATAGGATCTCCATGTTCTATTGCCTCTACATATGGCTTTTTCTCCATTTTTACCTACACCTATACCTACACATGTCTATATCTATATCTATATCATCATGGTATCTATGGTGGTAACTATAATTCCTATTATGGTGAAATAATAACTGTCTCCACATACTCCTTCATTGTTATATCTACCTCTTCCTCCACCACTATTTCCTCTCTCTACAACCATCATTTGTGTCTCACCCAAGTTTTAACTAATGTGACCAAATAATATCCACATGCATATGTGCTCTTACACCTCCAATACCAATACACTCTTTGTCATATCATACCTAATATTTAGGCACTACTTTAGGCACCACAGGAGGTAGAAACCCTAAGTGACCCAGTAATCAAGCAATAGGATATGGCTATACCCACTATGTATAATTACCTATTATATGAACATGACCTAGTATCTAAAAAACTTATCTAAGAAGGCCAAATAACTATAATATCTACATACTATTGCTAAATAATATCTCCCAAGGTGATAGTTTACAATGTTGGGGCATGAGGTACATCCTATAGCACATGGTCCTGTCTCCATCTCTGAACATGAGATAAACTATCATCTATCACCTAGAGAAACCCCACAAGATGATTCATAGGAAATCTCTCATAAATGTAACTATTTAATAAAATCACAAGCCCCATAGTCATCTACCCTCATGATGTAATTATATACATATTGTGCACAAACGTTACCCAGATCATTGACCCCATATCATACATATTACCTTTATCCATTATCAAATGACACAAGCCCACCACATATAGTGATGTATTCCCATCTAACTTATGGAAAATCAAATGAGCTATCACAAGGACAATAATAGCCTTATATATATCCAAATGACTGGCACATAGACATAAATCAAACACACTAGAAAACTATCAAAATATCTCTCTAACCCAATCACCCATAAGTCTAACAATCATCTCTTAGCATCCATCTCATGAGTATCATAAATAATATGATAACATACAATAGGAAATCCTAAGATCACATGGACATCCTCTAGGGTGATACCC